>SZWC01000131.1:277435-304883 GCA_023375785.1 Penium margaritaceum | reverse complement strand
TGTGTTTCTGACCAGTGTGTTTCTGACCACTGTGTTTCTGACCAGTGAGTTCTGACCACTGTGTTTCTGACAGCTGTGTTTCTGACCACTGTGTTTATGACCACTGTGTTTCTGACCAGTGTGTTTCTGACCAGTGTGTTTCTGACCAGTGTGTTTCTGACCAGTGTCTTTCTGACCAGTATGTTTCTGACCAGTGTGTTTCTGACCACTGTGTTTCTGACCAGTGTGCTGCCGACCACTGTGTTTCTGAGCAGTGTATTTCTGACCACTGTGTTTCTGATCAGTGTGTTAATGACCACTGTGTTTCTGACCACTGTGTTTCTGACCACTGTGTTTCTGACCAGTGTGTTTCTGACCAGTGTGTTCACGACCACTGTGTTTCTGACCACTGTGTTTCTGACCACTGTGTTTCTGACCAGTGTGTTTCTGACCAGTGTGTTCACGACCACTGTGTTTCTGACCACTATGTTTCTGACAACTGTGTTTCTGACAAACGTGTTTCTGACCAGTGTGTTTTTGAGCACTGTGTTTTTGACTCCTGTGTTTCTGACCGGTGTGTTTCTGACCACTTTGTTTCTGATTACTGTGTTTATGGCCAGTGTGTTTCTGACCAATGTGTTCCTGACCAATGTGTCCCTGACCATTGTGCTTCTGACCCCTGTGTGTATGACCCGTGTGTTTCTGACCGCTGTGTTTATGACCACTTTGTTTCTGACCACTGTGTTTCTGACTACTGTATTTCTGACCACTGTGTTTCTGACCAGTGTGTTTCTGACCAATGCGTTTCTGACCAATGTGTTTCTGACCACTGCGTTTCTGACTACTGTGTTTCTGACCATTCTGTTTCCGACAACTGTGTTTCTGACCAGTGTGTTTCTGACCACTGTGTTTCTGACCACTGTGTTTGTGACCACTTTGTTTCTGACCACTGTGTTTCTGACCAGTGTGTTTCTGGCCATTGTGTTCCTGACCAGTGTGATTCTGACCATTGTGTTTATGACCGGTGTGTTTCTGACCACAGTGGTCTGACCAGTGTGTTTCTTACCAGTGTGTTTCTGACCATTGTCTTTCCGACCAGTGTGTTTCTGACCACTGTGTTTCTGACCAGTGTGTTTCTGACCACTGTGTTTCTGACCACAGTGTTTATGAACACTGTGTTTCTGACCACTATGTTGCTGAACAGTGTGTTTCTGACCACTGTGTTTCTGACCAGTGTGTTTCTGGCCACTGTGTTTCTGACCAGTGTGTTTGTGACCAGTGTGTTTCTGACCAGTGTGTTTCTGACCACTGTGTTTCTGACCAGTGTGTTTCTGGCCACTGTGTTTCTGACCAGTGTGTTTGTGACCAGTGTGTTTCTGACCAGTGTGTTTCTGACCAGTGTGTTTGTGACCAGTGTGTTTCTGACCACTGTGTTCCTGACCACTGTGTTTCTGACCAGTGTGTTTCTGACCAGTGTGTTTCTGACCAGTGTGTTTCTCATCAGTGTGTTTCTGACCATTGTGTTTCTGACAAATGTCATTCTGACTAGTGTGTTTCTGACAAGTGTAGTTCTGACCACCGTGTTTCTGACCACTGTGTTTCTGGCCACTGTGTTTCTGACCAGTGTGCTTCTGACCAGTGTGTTTCTGACCAGTGTGTTTCTCATCAGTGTGTTTCTGACCATTGTGTTTCTGACAAATGTCATTCTGACTAGTGTGTTTCTGACAAGTGTAGTTCTGACCACCGTGTTTCTGACCACAGTATTTCTGACAAGTGTGTTTCTGACCACTGTGTTTATGACCACTGTGTTTCTGGCCACTGTGTTTCTGACCACTGTGTTTCTGACCAGTGTGTTTCTGACCACTGTGTTTCTGACCACTGTGTTTATGACCACTGTGTTTCTGGCCACTGTGTTTCTGACCACTGTGTTTCTGACCAGTGTGTTTCTGACCACTGTGTTTCTGACCATTGTGTTTCAGACCACTGCACGTCTGACCACTGTGTTTGTGACCAGTGTGTTTCTGACCACAGTGTTTCTGAACAGTGTGTCTCTGACCAGTGTGTTTTTGACCATTGTGTTTCTGACCAGTGAGTTTCCGACCACTGTGTTTCTGACCACTGTGTTTCTGACCAATGTGTTTCTGACCACTGTGTTTCTGAACAGTGTGTTTCTGACCAGTGTGATTCTGACCCCTGTGTTTCTGACCAGTGTGTTTCAGACCAGTGTGTTTTGACCACTGTGTTTCTGAATAGCTTGTTTCCTAAAACTGTGTTTCTGAGCAGTGTGTTTCTGATCATTGTGTTTCAAATCAGTGTGTTTCAGACCAGTGTGTTTCTCACCACTGTGTTTCTGACCAGAGTGTTTCTGACCACTGTGGTTCTGACCACTGTGTTTCTGACCAGTGTGCTTCTGACCAGTGTGTTTTTGACCACTTTGTTTTTCACTACCGTGTTTCTGACCACTGTGTTTCTGACCAACGTGTTTCTGACCAGTGTGTTTCTGACCACTGTGTTTCTGACTACTGTGTATCTGACCACTGTGTTTCAGACCAATGTGTTTCTGACCAATGTGTTTCTAACTAGTGTGTTTCCGACTAGTGTAGTTCCCACCACAGTGTTTCCGACCACTGTGGCTCTGAGCAGTGTGTTCCTGACCACTGTGTTTCTGACCAGTGTGTTTCTGACCAGTGTGTTTCAGACCAGTGTGTTTGTGACCAGTGTGTTTCTGACCACTTTGTTTCTGACCAATGTGTTTCTGACCGGTATGTTTCTGACCTCTGTGTTTCTGAACAGTGTGTTTCTAACCATTGTGTTTCTGACCACCGTGTTTCTGACCAGTGAGTTTCTCAACACTGTGTTTCTGACCACTGTGTTTCTGACCACATTCTTTACGACCACTTTGTTTCTGACCACTGTGTTTCTGACCTGTGTGTTTCTGACCACTGTGTTTCTGACCACTGTGTTTCTGACCTGTGTGTTTTAGACTAGTGCGTTTCTGACCAGTGTGTTTATGACCACTTTGTTTCTGACCAGTGTGTTTCCGACCACTGTGTTTCTGAGCAGTGTGTTTCTGACCACTGTGTTTCTTACCAATATGTTTCCGACCACTGTGTTTCTGGCCAATGTGTTTCTGACCAGCGTGTTTCTGACCAGTCTGTTTGTCACCAGTGTGTTTCTGACCAGTGTGTTTCTCACCAACATGTTTCTGACCATTGTGTTTCTGACAAATGTCATTCTGACTAGTGTGTTTCTGACATGCGTAGTTTTGCCACCTTGTTTCTAACCACTGTGTTTCTGACAGGTGTGTTCCGGACCACTGTGTTTATGACCACTGTGTTTCTCGCCACTGTGTTTCTGACCAGTGTGTTTCTGACCAGTGTGTTTCTGACCACTGTGCGTCTGACCACTGTGTTCCTGACCGGTGTGTTTCTGACCACTGTGTTTCTGACCAGCGTGTTTCTGACCGGTGTGTTTATGACCACTGTTTTCCTGACCAGTGAGTTTCTGACCATTGTGTTTCTGACCACTGTGTTTCTGACCAATGTGTTTCTGACAACTGTGTTTCTGAACAGTGTGTTTCTGACCAGTGTGTTTCTGACCCGTGTGTTTCTGACCACTGTAATTCTGACCAGTGTGTTTCAGACCAGTGTGTTTCTGACCACAGTGTTTCTGACCAGTTTGTTTCCGACCACTGTGTTTCAGAGCAGTGTGTTTCTGACCACTGTGTTTCTGACCAGTGTGTTTCTTTCCACTGTGTTTCTGACCACTTTGTTTCTGACCACTCCATTTCTGACTGCTGTGTTTCCGAACACTGTGTCTCTGACCACTGTGTTTCTCACTACTGTGTTTCTGACCAACGTGTTTCTGACCAGTGCGTTCTGACCACTGTGTTATGACTACTGTGTTTCCGACCACTGCGTTTCTGACCAGTGTGTTTCAGATCAATGTGTTCCTCACTAGTGTGTTTCTTATCAGTGTAGGTCTGACCAATGTGTGTCTGACCACTTTGTTTCTGACAAGTGTGTTTCTGACCAATGTGTGTTGACCACTGTGTTTCTGGCCACTGTGTTTCTAACCACTGTGTTTCTGACCAGTGTGTTTCCGACCACTGTGTTTCTTACCAGTGTGTTTCTGACCACTGTGTTTCTGACCACTGTGTTTCCGACCAGTGTGTTTCTGACCTCTGTGTTTCTGAACAGTGTGTTTCCGACCAGCGTGTTTCTGACCACTGTGTTTCTGACCAGTGAGTCTCTTACCACTGTGTTTATGACCACTGTGTTTCTGACCACAGTGTTTCTGACCACTGTGTTTCTGAACACTGTGTTAATGACCCGTGTGTTTCTGACCACTGTGTTTCCGACCACTGTGTTTCTGACCAGTATGTTTCTGAACAGTGTGTTTCCGAACAGTGTGTTTCTGACCACTGTGTTTCTGACCAGTGTGTTTCGGACCACTGTGTTTCTGAGCAGTGTGTTTCTGACCACTGTGTTTCTGACCAGTGTGTTTCTGACCACCGTGTTTCTGACCACTGTGTTTCTGACCAGTGTGTAGCTGACCAGTGTGTTTCCCACCAGTGTTTTTATGACCAGTGTGTTTCTCACCAGTGTGTTTCTGACCATCGTGTTTCTGACCAATGACATTCTGACTAGTGTGTTTCTGAAAAGTTTAGTTCTGACCACCGTGTTTCTGACCATTGTGTTTCTGACAAGTGCGTTTCTGACCACTGTTTATGACCACTGTGTTTCTGGCCACTGTGTTTCTAACCACTGTGTTTCTGACCAGTGTGTTTCTGACCACTGTGTTTCTGACCAGTGTGTTTCTGACCACTGTGTTTCTGACGAGTGTGTTTCTGACCACTGTGTTTCTGACCACTGTGTTTCAGACCAATGTGTTTCTGGCCACATGGTTTCTGACCAGTGTGTTTCTGACCAGTGTGTTTCTGACCTCTGTGTTTCTGACCACTGTGTTTATGACCAGTGTGTTTCAGACCAGTGTTTTTCTGACCAGTGTGTGTTCTGACCACCGTGTTTCTGACCAATGTGTTTCTGACCAGTATGTTTCTAACCCCTGTGTTTCTGAACAGTGTGTTTCTGACCAGTGTGTTTCTGACTACTGTGTTTCTGAACAGTGACTTTTTTAACACTGTGTTTCTGACCATTGTGTTTCTGACCACGGTGTTTCTGACCACTTTGTTTCTGACCACTGTGTTTCTGACCCGTGTGTTCTGACCACTGTGTTTCTGACCCGTGTGTTTCTGACCAGTGCGTATCTGAAGAGTGTGGTTCTGACCACTGTGTTTCTGACCAGTGTGTTTCCGACCACTGTGTTTCTGAGCAGTGTGTTTCTGACCACTATGTTTCTGACCAGTGTGTTTCTTACCAATGTGTTTCTGACCACTGTGTTTCTGACCAGGGTGTTTCTAACCAGTGTGTTTCTGACCAGTGTGTTTCTGACCACTGTGTTTCTGACCATTTTGTTTCAGACCACTGTGCGTCAGACCACTGTGTTTCTGACCACTGCGTTTATGACCACAGTGTTTCTGAACAGTGTGTCTCTGACCAGTGTATTTTTGACCACTGTGTTTCTGATCAGTGAGTTTCTGAACACTGTGTTTCTGACCACTGTGTTTCTGACCAATGTGTTTCGGACCGCTGTGTTTCTGAACAGTGTGTTTCTGACCAGTGTGTTTCTAACCCCTGTGTTTCTGACCACTGTGTTTCTGACTTGTGTGTTCCAGACCAGTGTGTTTCTGACCACTGGGTTTGTGACCAGTTTGTTTCTGACCACTGTGTTTCAGAGCAGTGCGTTTCTGACCACAATGTTTCTGACCAGTGTAGTTCTGACCAATGTGTTTCTGACGACTGTGTTTCTGACAAGTGCGTTTCTGATCACCGTGTTGCTGATCACTGTCTTTCTGCCCACTGCATTTCTCACCAGTGTGTTTCTGACCACTGTTTTTCTGACTAGTGTGCTTATGACCACTGTGTTTCTGACCAGTGTGTTTCAGACCACTGTGTTTCTGACCACCGTGCTTCTGACCAGTATGTTTCTGACCATTGTGTTTTTGAACGGTGTGTTTCTGACCAGTGTGTTTCTGACCAGTGTGTTTATGACCAGTAAGTTTCTGACCACTGTGTTTCTGACCACTGTGTTTCTGACCACAGTGTTTCTGACCACTGTGTTTCTGACTCGTGTCTTTCTGACCACTGTGTTTCCGACCACTGTGTTTCTGACCAGTGTGTTTCTGACCAGTGTGTTTCCGAACAGTGTGTTTCTGAGCACTGTGTTTCTGACCAGTGTGTTTCTGACCAGTGTTTTTCTCACCAGTGTGTTTATGACCAATGTGTTTCTCACCAGTGTGTTTCTGACCATTGTGTTTCTGACCAATGTCATTCTGACTAGTGTGTTTCTGACAAGTGTAGTTCTGACCACCATGTTTCTCACCACTGTGTGTCTGACAAGTGTGTTTCTAACCACTGTGTTTATGACCACTGTGTTTCTGGCCACTGTGTTTCTGACCAGTGTGTTTCTGACCACTGTGTTTCTGACCACTGTGTTTCTGACCATTGTGTTCCAGACCACTGTGCATCTGACCACTGTGTTTCCGACCAGAGTGTTTCTGACCACAATGTGTCTGAACAGTGTGTCTCCGACCAGTGTATTGCTGACCAGTGTGTTTCTGACCAGTGAGTTTCTGAACACTGTGTTTCTGACCACTGTGTTTCTGAACAATGTGTTTCTGACCACTGTGTTTCGGAACAGCGTGTTTGTGACCAGTGTGTTTCTGACCCCTGTGTTTCTGAACACTGTGTGTCTGACCAGTGTGTTTCAGACCAGTGTGTTTCTGACCACTGTGTTGCTGACCACTGTGTTTCTGAGCAGGGTGTTTCTGACCACTGTGTTTTTGACCAGTGTGTTTCTGACCACTGTGTTTCTGACCACTGTGTTTCTGACCAATGTGTTTCTAACCACTGTGTTTCGGAACAGTGTGTTTGTGACCAGTGTGTTTCTGACCCCTGTGTTTCTGAACACTGTGTGTCTGACCAGTGTGTTTCAGACCAGTGTGTTTCTGACCACTGTGTTGCTGACCACTGTGTTTCTGAGCAGGGTGTTTCTGACCACTGTGTTTTTGACCAGTGTGTTTCTGACCACTGTGTTTCTGACCACTGTGTTTCTGACCACCGTGTTTCTGACCACTGTGTTTCTGACCAGTGTGTTGATGACCATTGTGTTTCTTGCCACTGTGTTTCTGACCACTGTGTTTCTGACCACTGTGTTTCTGACCAACGTGTTTTTCACCAGGGTGTTTCTGACCACTGTGTTTCTGACTACCGTGTTTCTGACCACTCTGTTTCTGACCAGTGTGTTTCTGACCAATGTGTTTCTGACTAGTGTGTTTCTGACCAGTGTAGTTGTGACCAATGGGTTTCTGGCCACTGTGTTTCTCACAAGTGCTTTTCTGATCACCGTGTTTCTGACCACTGTGTTTCTGCCCACTGCGTTTCTCACCAGTGTGTTTCTGACCACTGTTTTTCTGACGAGTGTGTTTATGACCACTGTGTTTCTGACCAGTGTGTTTCAGACCACTGTGTTTCTGACCATCGTGGTTCTGACCAGTGTGTTTCTGACCATTGTCTTTCTGAACAGTGTGCTTCTGACCAGTGTGTTTCTGACAACTGTGTTTCTGACCAGTGAGTTTCTGAACACTCTGTTTCTGACCACTGTGTTTCTGACCACAGTGTTTATGACCACTGTGTTTCTGACCACTGTGTTTCTGACCCGTGTGTTTCTGACCACTGTGTGTCTGTCCACTGTGTTTCTGACCAGTGTGTTTCTAACCAGTGTTTTTTCAAGCAGTGTGTTTCTGACCACTGTGTTTCTGACCAGTGTGTTTCCGACCGCTGTGTTTCTCACCAGTGCTTATGACCAGTGTGTTTCTCACCAGTGTGTTTCTGACCATTGTGTTTCTGACCAATGTCATTCTGACTAGTGTGTTTCTGACAAGTGTAGTTCTGACCACCGTGTTTCTGACCACTGTGTTCCTGACAAGTGCGTTTCAGACCACTCTGTTCATGACCACTGTGTTTCTGGCCACGGTGTTTCTAACCACTGTGTTTCTGACAAGTGTGTTTCTGACCAATGTGTTTCGGACCATTGTGTTTCAGACCACCGTGTTTCTGACCACTGTGTTTCTGACCAATGTGTTTCTGATCACAGTGTTTCTGAACAGTGTCTCTCTGACCAGTGTGTTTCTGACCACTGTGTTTCTGACTAGTGAGTTTCTGACCACTGTGTTTCTGACCACTGTGTTTCTGACCAATGTGTTCATGGCCACCGTGTTTCTGACCAGTGTGTTTCTGACCAGTGTCTTTCTGACCAATGTGTTTCTGACAAGTGTGCTTCCGACCAGTGTGTTTCAGACCACTGTGTTTGTGACCAGTGTTTTTCTGACCACTGTGATTCTGACCAATGTGTTTCTGACCAGTGTGTTTCTGACCACTGTGTTTCCGACCACTGTGTTTCTGACCACTGTGTTTCTGACCAGCGTGTTTCTCACCAGTGCCTTTGTCACCAGTGTGTTTCTGACCTGTGTGTTTTTCACCAGCGTGTTTCTGACCACAGTGTTTCTGACCGCTGTGTTTCTGACAAGTGTGTTTCTGACCACTGTGTTTATGACCACTGTTTTTCTGGCCACTGTGTTTCTGACCAGTGTGTTTCTGACCAGTGTCTTTCCGACCACTGTGTTTCTGACCATTGTGTTTCAGACTACCGTGCGTCTGACTTCTGTGTTCCTGACCGGTGTGTTTCTGACCACTGTGTTTCTGAACAGTGTGTCTGTGACCAGTGTGTTTCTAACCACTGTGTTTATGACCAGTGAGTTTCTGAACACTGTTTCTGACCACTGTGTTTCTGACCAATGTGTTTCTGACAACTGTGTTTCTGAACAGTGTGTTTCTGACCAGTGTGTTTCTGACCCCTGTGTTTCTGACCACTGTGTTTCTGACCAGTGTGTTTCAGACCAGTGTGTTTCTGACCACTGTGTTTCTGACCAGTTTGTTTCTGCCCCCTGTGTTTCTGACCACTGTGTTTCTGACAAGTGTGTTTCTGCCCAATGTGTTTCGGACCATTGTGTTTCAGACCACCGTGTTTCTGACCACTGTGTTTCTGAACAGTGTGTTTCTGACCAGTGTGTTTCTGACCCCTGTGTTTCTGACCACTGTGTTTCTGACCAGTGTGTTTCAGACCAGTGTGTTTCTGACCACTGTGTTTCTGACCAGTTTGTTTCCCACCACTGTGTTTCAGAGCAGTGTGTTTCTGACCACTGTGTTTCTGACCACTGTATTTCAGACCACTGTGTTTCTGACCACCGTGCTTCTGACCAATGTGCTTCTGACCATTATGTTTCTGAACAGTGTGTTTCTGACCAGTGTGTTTCTGACCACTGTGTTTCTGACCACTGAGTTTCTGACCACTGTGTTTCTGACCACTGTATTTCTGACCACTGTGTTTCTGACCAATGTATTTCTGACCAGTGTGTTTCCGACCACTGTGTTTCCGACCACTTTGTTTCTGACCACTGTGTTTCTGACCGGCGTGTTTCTCACCAGTGAGTTTGTCACCAGTGTGTTTCTGACCTGTGTGTTTCTCACCAGCGTGTTTCTGACCATTGTGTTTCTGACAAATGTCATTCTGACTAGTGTGTCTCTGACAAGTGTAGTTCTGACCACCGTGTTTCTGACCGCTGTGTTTCTGACAAGTGTGTTTCTGACCACTGTGTTTATGACCACTGTTTTTCTGGCCACTGTGTTTCTGACCAGTGTGTTTCTGACCAGTGCCTTTCTGACCATTGTGTTTCTGACCATTGTGTTTCAGACCACTGTGCGTCTGACCAGTGTGTTCCTGACTGGTGTGTTTCTGACCACAGTGTTTCTGAACAGTGTGTCTGTGACCAGTGTGTTTCTGACCACTGTGTTTCTGACCAGTGAGTTTCTGAACACTGTGTTTCTGACCACTGTGTTTCTGACCAATGTGTTTCTGACAACTGTGTTTCTGAACAGTGTGTTTCTGACCAGTGTGTTTCTGACCCCTGTGTTTTTGACCACTGTGTTTCTGACCAGTGTGTTTCAGACCAGTGTGTTTCTGACCACTGTGTTTCTGACCAACGTGTTTCTGACCAGGGTGTTTATGACCACTGTGTTTCTGACTACCGTGTTTCTGACCACTGTGTTTCTGACCAGTGTGTTTCTGACCAATGTGTTTCTGACTAGTGTGTTTCTGACCAGTGTAGTTCTGACCAATGTGTCATTATCCACTGTGTTTCTGACCAATGTGTTTTTGCCCACTACGTTTCTCACCAGTGTGTTTCTGACCACTGTTTTTCTGACTAGTGTGTTTATGACCACTGTGTTTCTGACCACTGTGTTTCAGACCACTGTGTTTCTGACCACCGTGCTTCTGACCAGTGTGCTTCTGACCATTGTGTTTCTGAACAGTGTGTTTCTGACTAGTGTGTTTCTGACCACTGTGTTTCTGACCACTGAGTTTCTGACCACTGTGTTTCTGACGACTGTATTTCTGACCACTATGTTTCTGACCACTGTGTTTTCTGACCAGTGTGTCTCCGACCAGTGTGTTCCTGACCACTATGTTTCTGACCAGTGTGTTTCTGACTAGTGTGTTTCTGACCAGTGTGCTTCCGACCACTGTGTTTCTGAGCAGTGTATTTCTGACCCATGTCTTTTTCATCAGTGTGTCAATGACCAATGTGTTTCTGACCACTGTGTTTTTGACCACTGTGTTTCTGACCAGTGTGTCTTTGACCAGTGTGTTCATGACCACTGTGTTTCTGACCACTGTGTTTCTGACAAACGTGTTTCTGACCAGTGTGTTTCTGAGCACTGTGTTTCTAACTCCTGTGTTTCTTCCCACTGTGTTTCTGACCGGTGTGTTTCTGACAAATGTGTTTCTGACTTGTGTGTTTCTGACCAGTGTAGTTCTGACCAATGTGTTTCTCACCACTGTGTTTCTGACAAGTGTGTTTCTGACCACTGTGTTTCTGACCACTATGTTTCTGGCCACTGTATTCCTGACCACTGCGTTTGTGACCAGTGTGTTTCTGACCACTGTGTTTTTGACCAGTGTGTTTCTGACCGGTGTGTTTATGACCATTGTGTTTCTGACCAGTGAGTTTCTGACCATTGTGTTTCTGACCACCGTGTTTCTAACCAATGTGTTTATGACAACTGTGTTTCTGAACAGTGTGTTTCTGACCACTGTGTTTCTGACCACTGTGTTTCTGACCAACGTGTTTTTGACCAGGGCGTTTCTGACCACTGTGTTTCTGACTACCGTGTTTCTGACCACTGTGTTTCTGACCAGTGTATTTCTGACCAATGTGTTTCTGACTAGTGTGTTTCTGACCAGTGTAGTTCTGACCAATGTGTTTCTGACCACTGTGTTTCTGACCAGTGTATTTCTGACCAATGTGTTTCTGACTAGTGTGTTTCTGACCAGTGTAGTTCTGACCAATGTGTTTCTGACCACTGTGTTTCTGACAAGTGTGTTTCTGATCACCGTGTTTCTGACCACTGTGTTTCTGCCCACTGGGTTTCTCACCTGTGTGTTTCTGACCACGTTTTGTCTGACGAGTGTGTTTATGACCACTGTGTTTCTGACCAGTGTGTTTCAGACCACTGTGTTTCTGACCACCGTGCGTCTGACCAGTGTGTTTCTGAACATTGTGTTTCTGAATAGTGTGTTTCTGACCAGCGTGTTTATGACCACTGTGTTTCTGACCAGTGAGTTTCTGGCCACTGTATTTCTGGCCACTGTGTTTCTGACCACAGTGTTTCTGACCACTGTGTTTCTGACCACTGTGTTTCTGACCTGTGTGTTTCTGACCACTGTGTTTCTAACCACTGTGTTTCTGACCAGTGTGTTTCTGACCAGTGTGTTTCCAAACAGTGTGTTTCTAACCACTGTGTTTCTAACCAGTTTGTTTCCAACCTTTGTGTTTCTGAGCAGTGTGTTTCTGACCACTTTGTTTCTGACCACTGTGTTTTTGACCACTGTGTTTCTGACCACTGTGTTTCTGACCAGTGTGTATCTGACCAGTGTGTTTCTCTCCTGTGTGTTTATGACCAGTGTGTTTCTCACCAGTGTGTTTCTGACCATTGTGTTTCTGACCAATGTTAGTTCTGACTAGTGTGTTTCTGACAAGTGTAGTTCTGACCACCGTGTTTCGGACCACTGTGCTTCTGACAAGTTCCTTTCTGACCACTGTACTTATGACCACTGTGTTTCTGGCCACTGTGTTTCCAACCACTGTGTTTCTGACCATTGTGTTTCTGACAAATGTGTTATGGACCATTGTGTATCAGACCACGGTGTTTCTGACCACTGTGTTTCTAACCACTGTGTTTCTGACCACAGTGTTTCTGAACAGTGTGTCTCTGACCAGTGTGTTTCTGACCACTGTGTTTCTGACCAGTGAGTTTCTGACCACTGTGTTTCTGACCACTGTGTTTCTCACCAATGTGTTTCTGGCCACTGTATTTCTGACCAGTGCGTTTCTGACCAGTGTGTTTCTGACCACTGTGTTTCTGACCACTGTGTTTCTGACCAGTGTGTTTCAGACCAGTGTGTTTGTGACCAGTGTGTTTCTGACCACTTTGTTTCTGACCAATGTTTTTCTGACCGGTGTGTTTCTGACCATTGTGTTTCTGACCACCGTGTTTCTGACCAGTGAGTTTCTCAACACTGTGTTTCTGACCACTGTGTTTCTGACCACTGTGTTTCTGACCCGTGTGTTTCTGACCACTGTGTTTCTGACCACTGTGTTTCTGACCTGTGTGTTTTAGACTAGTGCGTTTCTGACCAGTGTGTTTATGACCACTTTGTTTCTGACCAGTGTGTTTCCGACCACTGTGTTTCTGAGCAGTGTGTTTATGACCACTGTGTTTCTTACCAATATGTTTCCGACCACTGTGTTTCTGGCCAATGTGTTTCTGACCAGCGTGTTTCTGACCAGTCTGTTTGTCACCAGTGTGTTTCTGACCAGTGTGTTTCTCACCAACATGTTTCTGACCATTGTGTTTCTGACAAATGTCATTCTGACTAGTGTGTTTCTGACATGCGTAGTTTTGCCACCTTGTTTCTAACCACTGTGTTTCTGACAGGTGAGTTCCGGACCACTGTGTTTATGACCACTGTGTTTCTCGCCACTGTGTTTCTGACCAGTGTGTTTCTGACCAGTGTGTTTCTGACCACTGTGTTTCTGACCATTGTGTTTCAGACCACTGTGCGTCTGACCACTGTGTTCCTGACCGGTGTGTTTCTGACCACTGTGTTTCTGACCGGTGTGTTTATGACCACTGTTTTTCTGACCAGTGAGTTTCTGACCATTGTGTTTCTGACCACTGTGTTTCTGACCAATGTGTTTCTGAGAACTGTGTTTCTGAACAGTGTGTTTCTGACCAGTGTGTTTCTGACCCGTGTGTTTCTGACCACTGTAATTCTGACCAGTGTGTTTCAGACCAGTGTGTTTCTGACCACAGTGTTTCTGACCAGTTTGTTTCCGACCACTGTGTTTCAGAGCAGTGTGTTTCTGACCACTGTGTTTCTGACCAGTGTGTTTCTTTCCACTGTGTTTCTGACCACTTTGTTTCTGACCGCTGTGTTTCTGACCACTGTGTTTCTGACCAGTGTGTTTATGACCAGTGTGTTTCTGACCACTGTGTTTCTGACCACTGTGTTTCTGACCACTGTATTTCTGACCAACGTGTTTCTGACAAGGGTGTTTCTGACCACAGTGTTTTTGACTACCGCGTTTCTGACCATTGTGTTTCTGACCAGTGTGTTTCTGACCAATGTGTTTCTGACTAGTGTGTTTCTGACCAGTGTAGTTCTGACCAATGTGTTTCTGACCACTGTGTTTCTGACAAGTGTGTTTCTGATCAACTTGTTTCTGACCACTGTATTTCTGCCCACTACGTTTCTCACCAGTGTGTTTCTGACCACCGTTTTTCTGACTAGTGTGTTTATGACCACTGTGTTTCTGACCAGTGTGTTTCAGACCATTGTGTTTCTGACCACCGTGCTTCTGACCAGTGTGTTTCTGACCATTGTGTTCCTGGATAGTGTGTTTCTGACCAGTGTGTTTCTGACCACTGTATTTCTAACCACTGTGTTTCTGACCTGTGTGTTTCCGACCAGTGTGTTTCTGACCACTATGTTTCTCACCAGTGTGTTTCTGACCAGTGTGTTTCTGTCCAGTGTGTTTTTCACCAGTGTGTTTCTCACCACTGTGTTTATGACCAGTGTCTTTCTGACAACTGTGTTTCTGAATAGTGTGTTTCTGACAAGTGTATTTCTGACCACTGTGTTTCTGACATGTGAGTTTCTGACCACTGTGTTTCTGACCGCTGTGTTTCTGACCACTGTGTTTATGACCACTGTGTTTCTGACAAGTGTGTTTCTGACCAGTGTGTTTCTGACCACTGTGTTTATGACCAGTGTCTTTCTGACCAGTGTGTTTCTGACCAGTGTGTTTCTGACCACTGTGTTTCTGACCAGTGTGCTTCCGACCACTGTGTTTATGAGTAGTGTATTTTTGACCACTGTGTTTCTGACCAATGTGTTAATGACCACTGTGTTTCTGACCACTGTGTTTCTGACCAGTGTGTTTCTGACCAGTGTGTTCATGACCACTGTGTTTCTGACCACTGTGTTTCTAACCACTGTGTTTCTGACCAGCGTGTTTCTGACCAGTGTGTTTCTGAGCACTGTGTCTATGACTCCTGTGTTTCTGACCACTGTGTTTCTGACCAGTGTGTTTCTGACAAATGTTTTTCTGACTTGTGTGTTTCTGACCAGTGTAGTTCTGACCAATGTGTTTCTGACCACTGTGTTTCTGACAAGTGTGTTTCTGACCACTGTGTTTCTGACCACAGTGTTTCTGGCCCTAGTGTTTCTGACCACTGCGTTTGTGTCCAGTGTGTTTCTGGCCACTGTGTTTCTGACCAGTGTGTTTCTGACCACTGTGTTTCTGACCAGTGTGTTTCTGACCGGTGTGTTTATGACCACTGTGTTTCTGACCAGTGAGTTTCAGACCATTGTGTTTCTGACCACCGTGTTTCTGACCACTGTGTTTCTTACTAGTGTGTTGCTGACCAGTGTGTTTCCGACCAACGTGTTTCTGACCAGCGTGCTTCTGACCAGTGTGTTTCTGTCAGGTGTTTTTCTGACCACTGTGTTTCAGACCAGTGTGTTCAGACCAGTGTGTTTCTCACCAGTGTCTTTCTGACCAGTGTGTTTCTAACAGGTGTGTTTTTGACCACTGTGTTTCTGACCACTGTATTTCTGACCAGTGTAGTTCTGACCACAGTGTTTCTGACCACTGTGTTTCTGACAAGTGTGTTTCTGACCGTTGCGTTTCTGACCACTGTGTTTCTCGCCACTGTGTTTCTGATCACTGTGTTTCTAACCAGCATGTTTCTGACCACTGTGTTTCTGACCAGTGTGTTTCAGACCACTGTGTTTCTGAACACAGTGTTTATGACCACTGTGTTTCTGACCACTGTGTTTCTGAACACAGTGTTTCTGACTATTGTGTTTCTGACCACTGTGTTTCTGACCAGTGAGTTTCTCACCACTGTGTATCTGACCACTGTGATTCTGACCACTTTGTTTCTAACCACTGTATTTCTGACCTGTGTGTTTCTGACCAGTGTGTTTCTGACCACTGTGTTTCTGAGCACTGTGTTTCTGTCCAGTGTGTTTCTGAACAGTGTGTTTCTGACCACTGAATTTCTGACCAGTGTGTTTATGACGAGTGTGTTTCTGACCAGTGTGTTTCTGACCATTGTGTTTCAGACAGGTGTGTTTCTGACCACTTTGTTTCTGACCAGTGTGTTTCAGACCACTGTGTTTCTGACCACCGTGCTTCTGACCAGTGTGTTTTTGAACATTGTGTTTCTGAACAGTGTGTTTCTGACCAGTGTGTTTCTGACCACTTTGTTTCTGACCAGTGAGTTTCTGGCCACTGTATTTCTGACCAATGTGTTTCTGACCACAGTGTTTCTGACCACTGTGTTTCTGACCACTGTGTTTCTGACCGGTGTGTTTCTGACCACTGTGTTTCTAACCACTGTGTTTCTGACCAGTGTGTTTCTGACCATTGTGTTTCCGACCACTGTGTTTCTGGCCACTGTGTTTCTGGCCACTGTGGTTCTGGCCACTGTGTCTCTGGCCACTGTGTTTCTAACCACTGTGTTTCTGACCAGTGTGTTTCTGACAAATGTGTTATGGACCATTGTGTTTCAGACCACTGTGTTTCTGACCACTGTGTTTCTAACCACTGTGTTTCTGACCACAGTGTTTCTGAACACTGTGTTTCTGACCAGTGAGTTTCTGACCACTGTGTTTCTGACCATTGTATTTCTGACCAGTGTGTTTCTGACAAATGTGTTATGGACCATTGTGTTTCAGACCACTGTGTTTCTGACCACTGTGTTTCTAACCACTGTGTTTCTGACCACAGTGTTTCTGAACAGTGTGTCTCTGACCAGTGTGTTTCTGAACACTGTGTTTCTGACCAGTGAGTTTCTGACCACTGTGTTTCTGACCACTGTGTCTCTCACCAATGTGTTTCTGGCCACTGTGTTCCTGACCAGTGTGTTTCTGACCAGTTTGTTTCTGACCACTGTGTTCCTGACCACTGTGTTTCTGACCACTGTGTTTCTGACCGCTGTGTTCCTGACCACTACATGTCTCGCTACTGTGTTTTGGACCACTGTGTTTCTGACCAGTGTGTTTCTGACCACTGTGGTTCTGACTAGTGTGTTTATGACTACTGTGTCTCTGACCACTGTGGTTCTGACCCCTGTGTTTATGACCTCTGTGTTTCTAAACAGTGTGTTTCTGACCAGTGTGTTTCTGACCAACGTGTCTCTGACCACTGTGTTTCTGACAAGTTTTGATCAGCGTGTTTCTGACCACTGTGTTTTTGCCCACTGCGATTCTCACCAGTGTGTTTCTGACCACTGTTTTTCTGACTAGTGTGTTTATGACCACTGTGTTTCTGACCAGTGTGTTTCTGAACAGTGTGTTTATGACCAGTGGGTTCTGACCAATGTGTTTCTGACCAGTGAGTTTCTGACCACTGTGTTTCTGACAGCTGTGTCTCTGACCACTGTGTTTCTGACCACTGTGTTTCTGACCAGTGTGTTTCTGACCAGTGTGTTTCTGACCACTGTGTTTCTGACCAGTGTCTTTCTGACAAGTAGTGTCTGACCAGTGTGTTTCTGACCACTGTGTTTCTGACCAGTGTGCTTCCGACCACTGTGTTTCTGAGCAGTGTATTTATGACCACTGTGTTTCTGATCAGTGTGTTAATGACCGCTGTGTTTCTGACCATTGTGTTTCTGACCAGTGTGTTTCTGACCAGTGTGTTTCTGACCAGTGTGTTCATTACCACTGTGTTTCTGACCACTGTGTTTCTGACCACTGTGTTTCTGACCAACGTGTTTCTGACCAGTGTGTTTCTGAGCACTGTGTTTCTGACTCCTTTGTTTCTGACCACTGTGTTTCTGACCAGTGTGTTTCTGACCAGTGTGTTTCCGACCAGTGTGTTTCTGACCACTATGTTTCTGACCAGTGTGTTTCTGACCAGTGTGTTTCCGACCAGTGTGTTTCTGACCACTATGTTTCTGACCAGTGTGTTTCTGACCAGTGTGTTTCCGACCAGTGTGTTTCTGACCACTATGTTTCTGACCAGTGTGTTTCTGACCAGTGTGTTTCCGACCAGTGTGTTTCTGACCACTATGTTTCTGACCAGTGTGTTTCTGACCAGTGTGTTTCCGACCAGTGTGTTTCTGACCACTATGTTTCTGACCAGTGTGTTTCTGACCAGTGTGTTTCCGACCAGTGTGTTTCTGACCACTATGTTTCTGACCAGTGTGTTTCTGACCAGTGTGTTTCCGACCAGTGTGTTTCTGACCACTATGTTTCTGACCAGTGTGTTTCTGACCAGTGTGTTTCCGACCAGTGTGTTTCTGACCACTATGTTTCTGACCAGTGTGTTTCTGACCAGTGTGTTTCCGACCAGTGTGTTTCTGACCACTATGTTTCTGACCAGTGTGTTTCTGACCAGTGTGTTTCCGACCAGTGTGTTTCTGACCACTATGTTTCTGACCAGTGTGTTTCTGACCAGTGTGTTTCCGACCAGTGTGTTTCTGACCACTATGTTTCTGACCAGTGTGTTTCTGACCAGTGTGTTTCCGACCAGTGTGTTTCTGACCACTATGTTTCTGACCAGTGTGTTTCTGACCAGTGTGTTTCCGACCAGTGTGTTTCTGACCACTATGTTTCTGACCAGTGTGTTTCTGACCAGTGTGTTTCCGACCAGTGTGTTTCTGACCACTATGTTTCTGACCAGTGTGTTTCTGACCAGTGTGTTTCCGACCAGTGTGTTTCTGACCACTATGTTTCTGACCAGTGTGTTTCTGACCAGTGTGTTTCCGACCAGTGTGTTTCTGACCACTATGTTTCTGACCAGTGTGTTTCTGACCAGTGTGTTTCCGACCAGTGTGTTTCTGACCACTATGTTTCTGACCAGTGTGTTTCTGACCAGTGTGTTTCCGACCAGTGTGTTTCTGACCACTATGTTTCTGACCAGTGTGTTTCTGACCAGTGTGTTTCCGACCAGTGTGTTTCTGACCACTATGTTTCTGACCAGTGTGTTTCTGACCAGTGTGTTTCCGACCAGTGTGTTTCTGACCACTATGTTTCTGACCAGTGTGTTTCTGACCAGTGTGTTTCCGACCAGTGTGTTTCTGACCACTATGTTTCTGACCAGTGTGTTTCTGACCAGTGTGTTTCCGACCAGTGTGTTTCTGACCACTATGTTTCTGACCAGTGTGTTTCTGACCAGTGTGTTTCCGACCAGTGTGTTTCTGACCACTATGTTTCTGACCAGTGTGTTTCTGACCAGTGTGTTTCCGACCAGTGTGTTTCTGACCACTATGTTTCTGACCAGTGTGTTTCTGACCAGTGTGTTTCCGACCAGTGTGTTTCTGACCACTATGTTTCTGACCAGTGTGTTTCTGACCAGTGTGTTTCCGACCAGTGTGTTTCTGACCACTATGTTTCTGACCAGTGTGTTTCTGACCAGTGTGTTTCCGACCAGTGTGTTTCTGACCACTATGTTTCTGACCAGTGTGTTTCTGACCAGTGTGTTTCCGACCAGTGTGTTTCTGACCACTATGTTTCTGACCAGTGTGTTTCTGACCAGTGTGTTTCCGACCAGTGTGTTTCTGACCACTATGTTTCTGACCAGTGTGTTTCTGACCAGTGTGTTTCCGACCAGTGTGTTTCTGACCACTATGTTTCTGACCAGTGTGTTTCTGACCAGTGTGTTTCCGACCAGTGTGTTTCTGACCACTATGTTTCTGACCAGTGTGTTTCTGACCAGTGTGTTTCCGACCAGTGTGTTTCTGACCACTATGTTTCTGACCAGTGTGTTTCTGACCAGTGTGTTTCCGACCAGTGTGTTTCTGACCACTATGTTTCTGACCAGTGTGTTTCTGACCAGTGTGTTTCCGACCAGTGTGTTTCTGACCACTATGTTTCTGACCAGTGTGTTTCTGACCAGTGTGTTTCCGACCAGTG
This sequence comes from Penium margaritaceum, assembly GCA_023375785.1. NCBI lineage: Eukaryota > Viridiplantae > Streptophyta > Zygnematophyceae > Desmidiales > Peniaceae > Penium > Penium margaritaceum. The sequence goes on along the minus strand of SZWC01000131.1, from coordinate 285,236 downwards.
TGTTTCTGACCACTATGTTTCTGACCAGTGTGTTTCTGACCAGTGTGTTTCCGACCAGTGTGTTTCTGACCACTATGTTTCTGACCAGTGTGTTTCTGACCAGTGTGTTTCCGACCAGTGTGTTTCTGACCACTATGTTTCTGACCAGTGTGTTTCTGACCAGTGTGTTTCCGACCAGTGTGTTTCTGACCACTATGTTTCTGACCAGTGTGTTTCTGACCAGTGTGTTTCCGACCAGTGTGTTTCTGACCACTATGTTTCTGACCAGTGTGTTTCTGACCAGTGTGTTTCCGACCAGTGTGTTTCTGACCACTATGTTTCTGACCAGTGTGTTTCTGACCAGTGTGTTTCCGACCAGTGTGTTTCTGACCACTATGTTTCTGACCAGTGTGTTTCTGACCAGTGTGTTTCCGACCAGTGTGTTTCTGACCACTATGTTTCTGACCAGTGTGTTTCTGACCAGTGTGTTTCCGACCAGTGTGTTTCTGACCACTATGTTTCTGACCAGTGTGTTTCTGACCAGTGTGTTTCCGACCAGTGTGTTTCTGACCACTATGTTTCTGACCAGTGTGTTTCTGACCAGTGTGTTTCCGACCACTGTGTTTCTGACCAGTGAGTTTCTGACCACTGTGTTTCTGACCAGCGTGTTTCTGACCAGTGTGTTTCTCACCACTGTGTTTCTGACCAGTGTGTTTATGACCAATGTGTTTTTGACCACTGCCTTTCTGACAAGTGTGTTTCTGATCACCGTGTTTCTGACCACTGTGTTTCTGCCCACTGCATTTCTCACCTGTGGGTTTCTGACCACTGTTTTATTGACTAGTGTGTTTATGACCAATGTGTTTCTGACCAGTGCGTTTCAGACCACTGTGTTTCTGACCACCGTGCTTCTGACCAGTGTGTTTCTGACCATTGTGTTTCTGAACAGAGTGTTTCTGACCAGTGTGTTTCTGACCACTGTGTTTCTGACCAGTGTGTTTCTGACCATTGTGTTTCTGACCAGAGTGTTTCTGACCAGTGTGTTTCTGACCACTGTGTTTCTGAGCAGTGAGTTTCTGACCACTGTGTTTCTGACCAGTGTGTTTCTGACCATTGTGTTTCTGACCAGAGTGTTTCTGACCAGTGTGTTTCTGACCACTGTGTTTCTGAGCAGTGAGTTTCTGACCACTGTGTTTCTGACCAGTGTGTTTCTGACCATTGTGTTTCTGACCAGAGTGTTTCTGACCAGTGTGTTTCTGACCACTGTGTTTCTGAGCAGTGAGTTTCTGACCACTGTGTTTCTGACCAGTGTGTTTCTGATCACCGTGTTTCTGACCACTGTGTTTCTGCCCACTGCATTTCTCACCTGTGTGTTTCTGACCACTGTTTTACTGACCAGTGTGTTTATGACCAATGTGTTTCTGACCAGTGCGTTTCAGACCACTGTGTTTCTGACCACCGTGCTTCTGACCAGTGTGTTTCTGACCATTGTGTTTCTGAACAGAGTGTTTCTGACCAGTGTGTTTCCGACCACTGTGTTTATGACCACTGTGTTTCTGACCACTGTGTTTCTGACCAGTGTGTTTCTGACCAGTGTGTTTCCGACCACTGTGTTTCTGAGCAGTGAGTTTCTGACCACTGTGTTTCTGACCAGTGTGTTTCTGACCACTGTGTTTCTGACCACTGTGTTTATGACCAGTGTGTTCCTGACCAGTGTGTTTCTCACCAGTGTGTTTATGACCAGTGTGTTCCTCACCAGTGTGTTTCTGACCATTGTGTTTCTGACCAATGTCGTTCTGACTATTGTGTTTCTGACAAGTGTAGTTCTGACCACCGTGTTTCGGACCACTGTATTTCTGACAAGTACGTTTCTGACCACTGTCTTTATGACCACTGTGTTTCTGGCCACTGTGCTACTAACCACTGTGTTTCTGACCAGTGTGTTTCTGACAAATGTGTTATGGACCATTGTGTTTCAGACCACTGCGTTTCTGACCACTGTGTTTCTAACCACTGTGTTTCTGACCACAGTGTTTCTGAACAGTGTGTCTCTGACCAGTGTGTTTCTGAACACTATGTTTCTGACCAGTGAGTTTCTGACCACTGTGTTTCTGACCACTGTGTTTCTCACCAATGTGTTTCTGGCCATCGTGTTTCTGACCAGTGTGTTTCTGACCAGTGTGTTTCTGACCACTGTGTTCCTGACCACTGTGTTTCTGACCACTGTGTTTCTGACCGCTGTGTTCCTGACCACTACATGTCTCGCTACTGTGTTTCAGACCACTGTGTTTCTGACCAGTGTGTTTCTGACCACTGCGGTTCTGACTAGTGTGTTTATGACTACTGTGTCTCTGACCACTGTGGTTCTGACCCGTGTGTTTATGACCTCTGTGTTTCTGAACAGTGTGTTTCTGACCAGTGTGTTTCTGACCAACGTGTCTCTGACCACTGTGTCTCTGACAAGTTTTTGATCACCGTGTTTCTCACCACTGTGTTTCTGCCCACTTCCTTTCTCACCAGTGTGTTTCTGACCACTGTTTTTCTGACTAGTGTGTTTATGACCACTGTGTTTCTGACCAGTGTGTTTCTGAACAGTGTGTTTCTGACCAATGGGTTCTGACCAATGCGTTTCTGACCAGTGAGTTTCTGACCACTGTGTTTCTGATAGCTGTGTCTCTGACCATTGTCTTTCTGACCACTGTGTTTCTGACCAGTGTGTTTCTGACCAGTGTGTTTCTGACCACCGTGTTTCTGACCAGTGTCTTTCTGACAAGTAGTATTTGACCAGTGTGTCTCTGACCACTGTGTTTCTGACCAGTGTGCTTCCGACCACTGTGTTTCTGAGCAGTGTATTAATGACCACTGTGTTTCTGACCATTGTGTTTCTGACCAGTGTGTTTCTGACCAGTGTGTTTTTGACCAGTGTGTTCATTACCACTGTGTTTCTGACCAACGTGTTTCTGACCAGTGTGTTTCTGAGCACTGTGTTTCTGACTCCTTTGTTTCTGACCATTGTGTTTCTGACCGGTGTGTTTCTGACTTGTGTGTTTCTGACCGGTGTAGTTCTGACCAATGTGTTTCTGACCACTGTGATTCTGACAAGTGTGTTTCAGACCACTGTGTTTCTGACCACTGTGTTTGTGGCCACTGTTTTTCTGACCACTGCGTTTGTGACAAGTGTGTTTCTGACCACTGTGTTTCTGACCACTGTGTTTCTGGCCACTGTTTTTCTGACCACTGCTTTTGTGACAAGTGTGTTTCTGACCACTGTGTTTCTGACCAGTGTGTTTCTCACCACTGTGTTTCTGACCAGTGTGTTTCTGACCGATGTGTTTATGACCACTGTGTTTCTGACCAGTGAGTTTCTGACCATTGTGTTTCTGACCACCGTGTTTCTGACCAATGTGTTTCCGACAAGTGTGTTTCTGAACAGTGTGTTTCTGACCAGTGTGTTTCTGACACCTGTGTATCTGACCACTGTGTTTCTGACTAGTGTGTTTCAGACCAGTGTGTTTCTGACCACTGTGTTTCTGACCATTTTGTTTCTGACCACTGTGTTTATGAGCAGTGTGTTTCTGACCACTGTCTTTCTGACCAGTGTGTTTCTTACCACTGTGTTTCTGACCACTGTGTTTCTGACCACTGCGTTTCTGACCACAGTGTTTCTGACCAGTGTATTTATGACCAGTGTGTTTCTGACCACTGTGTTTCTGACCACTGTGTTTCTGACCAACGTGTTCCTGACCATGGTGTTTCTGACCACTGTGTTCCTGACTACTGTGTTTCTGACCACTGTGTTTCTGACCAGTGTGTTTATGACCAGTGTGTTTCCGACCAGTGTGTTTCTGACCACTATGTTTCTGACCAGTGTGTTTCTGACCAGTGTGTTTTCGACCAGTGTGTTTCTCACCACTGTGTTTATGACAAGTGTGTTTCTGACCACTGTGTTTATGAACAGTGTGTTTCTGACCAGTGTGTTCCTGACCACTGTGTTTTTGACCTGTGAGTTTCTGACCACTGTGTTTCTAACCGCTGTGTTTCTGTCCACTGTGCTAATGACCACTGTGTTTCTGACCAGTTTTTTTCTGACCAGTGTGTTTCTGACCACTGTGTTTCTGACCAGTGTGCTTCCGACCACTGAGTTTCTAAGCAGTGTATTTCTGACCACTGTGTTTCTGACCACTGTGTTTCTGACCATTGTGTTCATGACCAGTGTGTTTCTGACAAATGTGTTTCTGACTTGTGTGTTTCTTACCAGTGTAGTTCTGACCAATGTGTTTATGATCTCTGCGTTTCTGACAAGTGTGTTTCTGACCACTGTGTTTCTGACCACTGTGTTTCTGGCCACTGTGTTCCTGACCACTGCGTTTGTGACCAGTGTGTTTCTCTCCACTGTGTTTCTGACCAGTGTGTTTCTGACCGGTGTGTTTATGACCACTGTGTTTCTGACCAGTGAGTTTCTGACCATTGTGTTTCTGACCACCGTGTTTCTAACCCGTGTGTTTCTGACAACTGTGTTTCTGAACAGTGTGTTTCTGACCACTGTGTTTCTGACCAACGTGTTTTTGACCAGGGCGTTTCTGACCACTGTGTTTCTGACTACCGTGTTTCTGACCACTGTGTTTCTGACCAGTGTGTTTCTGACCAATGTGGTTGTGACTAGTGTGTTTCTGACCAGTGTAGTTCTGACCAATGTGTTTCTGACCACTGTGTTTCTAACAAATGTGTTTCTGATCACCGTGTTTCTGACCACTGTGTTTCTTCCCACTGGGTTTCTCTCCAGTTTGTTTCTGACCACTTTTTTTCTGACGAGTGTGTTTATGACCACTGTGTTTCTGACCAGTGTGTTTCAGACCACTGTGTTTCTGACCTCCATGCTTCTGACCAGTGTGTTTCTGAACATAGTGTTTCTCAACAGTGTGTTTCTGACCAGTGTATTTCTGACCACTGTGTTTCTGACCAGTGAGTTTCTGGCCACTGTATTTCTGACCACTGTGTTTCTGACCACAGTGTTTCTGACCACTTTGTTTCTGACCACTGCGTTTCTGACCCGTGTGTTTCTGACCACTGTGTTTCTAAGCACTGTGTTTCTGGCCAGTGTGTTTCTGACCAGTGTGTTTCCAACCAGGGTGTTTTTAACCACTGTGTTTCTGACCTGTGTGTTTCCGACCACTGTGTTTCTGAGCAGTGTGTTTCTGACCACTGTGTTTCTGACCAGTGTGTTTCTGACCACTGTGTTTCTGACGACTGTGTTTCTGACCAGTGTGTTCCTGACCAGTGTGTTTCTCACCAGTGTGTTTATGACCAGTGTGTTTCTCACTAGTGTGTTTCTGACCACTGTGTTCCTGACCAATGTCGTTCTGACTAGTGTGTTTCTGACAAGTGTAGTTCTGACCACCGTGTTTCGGACCACTCTGTTTCTGACAAGTGCGTTTCTGACCACTGTGTTTATGACAATTGTGTTTCTGGCCACTGTGTTTCTAACCACTGTGTTTCTGACCAGTGTGTTTCTGACAAATGTGTTATGGACCAGTGTGTTTCAGACCACTGTGTTTCTGACCACTGTGTTTCTAACCACTGTGTTTCTGACCACAGATTTTCTGAAGAGTGTGTCTCTGACCAGTGTGTTTCTGACCACTGTGTTTCTGACCAGTGAGTTTCTGACCACTGTGTTTCGGACCACTGTATTTCTCACCAATATGTTTCTGGCCACTGTGTTTCTGACCAGTGTGTTTCTGACCAGTGTGTTTGTGACCAGTGTGTTTCTGACCACTGTGTTTCTGACCAATGTGTTTCTGACCAGTGTGTTTTTGACCTCTGTGTTTCTGAACAGTGTATTTCTGACCATTGTGATTCTGACCACCATGTTTCTGACCAGTTAGTTTCTTAACACTGTGTTTCTTACCACATTCTTTATGACCACTTTGTTTCTGACCACCATGTTTCTGACCCGTGTGTTCCTGACCACTGTGTTTCTGACCACCGTGTTTCTGACCTGTGTGTTTTAGACTAGTGCATTTCTGAACAGTGTGTTTATGACCACTGTGTTTCTGACCAGTGTGGTTCCGACCACTGTGATTCTGAGCAGTGTGTTTCTAACCACTGTGTTTCTTACCAATGTGTTTCCGACCACTGTGTTTCTGGCCACTGTGTTTCTGACCAGCATGTTTCTGACCAGTCTGTTTGTCACCAGTGTTTTTCTGACCAGTGTGTTTCTCACCAGCGTGTTTCTGACCATCGTGTTTCTGACAAATGTCATTCTGACTAGTGTGTTTCTGACAAGTGTAGTTCTACTTCCTTTTTTCTGACCATTGTGTTTCTGACAGGTGTGTTTCTGACAACTGTGTTCATCACCACTGTGTTTCTCACCACTGTGTTTCTGACCAGTGTGTTTCTGACCAGTGTGTTTCTAACCACTGTGTTTCTGACCATCGTGTTTCAGACCACTGTGCTTCTGACCACTGTGTTCCTGACCGGTGTGTTTCTGACCAGTGTGTTTATGACCACTTTGTTTCTGACCAGTGAGTTTCTGAACATTGTGTTTCTGACCACCGTGTTTCTGACCAATGTGTTTCTGACAACTGTGTTTCTGAACAGTGTGTTTCTGACCAGTGTGTTTCTGACCCGTGTGTTTCTGACCACTGTGTTTCTGACCAGTGTGTTTCAGACCAGAGTGTTTCTGACCACTGTGTTTCTGACCAGTTTGTTTCCGACCACTGTGTTTCTGAGCATTGTGTTTCTGACCACTGTGTTTCTGACCAGTGTGTTTCTGACCAATGTGTTTCTGACCACTGTGTTTCTGACCACTGTATTTCTGACCACTGTGTTTCTGACCAGTGTGTTTATGACCAGTGTGTTTCTGACCACTGTGCTTCTGACCAACGTGTTTCTGACCAGGGTGTTTCTGACCACTGTGTTTTTTACTACCGTGTTTCTGACCACTGTGTTTCTGACCAGTGTGTGTCTGACCAATGTGTCTCTGACTAGTGTGTTTGTGACCAGTGTAATTCTGACCAATGTGTTTCTGACCATTGTGTTTCTGACAAGTGTGTTTCTGATCACCTTGTTTCTGACCACTGTGTTTCTGCCCACTGCGTTTCTCACCAGTGTGTTTTTGACCACAGTTTTTCTGACTAGTGTGTTTATGACCACTGTGTTTCTGACCAGTGTGTTTAAGACCATTGTGTTTCTGACCACCATGCTTCTGACCAGTGTGTTTCTGACCATTGTGTTCCTGAATAGTGTGTTTCTTGTGTGTTTCTGACCACTGTGTTTCTGACCACTGTGTTTCTGACCAGTGTGCTTCCGACCAGGGTGTTTCTGACCACTATGTTTCTCACCAGTGTGTTTTTGACCAGTGTGTTTCTGTCCAGTGTGTTTTTCACCAGTGCGTTTCTCACCACTGTGTTTATGACCAGTGTCTTTCTGACCACTGTGTTTCTGAATACTGTGTTTCTGACCAGTGTGTTTCTGACCACTGTGTTTCTGACATGTGAGTTTCTGACCACTGTGTTTGTGACCGCTGTGTTTCTGACCACTGTGTTTATGACCACTGTGCTTCTGACCAGTGTGTTTCTGACCAGTGTGTTTCTGACCACTTTGTTTCTGACCAGTGTCTTCCTGACCAGTATGTTTCTGACCAGTGTGTTTCTGACCACTGTGTTTCTGACCCGTGTGCTTCCGACCACTGTCTTTATGAGCAGTGTATTTCTGACCACTGTGTTTCTGACCAGTGTGTTAATGACCTCTGTGTTTCTGACCACTGTGTTTCTGACCAGTGTGTTTCTGACCAGTGTGTTTCTGACCACTGTGTTTCTGACCA
>SZWC01000131.1:243374-269589 GCA_023375785.1 Penium margaritaceum | reverse complement strand
TGTGTTTCTGACCAGTGTGTTTCTGACCACTGTGTTTCTGAACAGTTTGTTTCTCACCAGTGTGTTTCTGACCACTGTGTTTCTGACCAGTGTGTTTCTGACCAGTGTGTTTCTGACCACTGTGTTTCTGACCAGTGTCTTTCTGACCAGTATGTTTCTGACCAGTGTGTTTCTGACCACTGTGTTTCTGACCAGTGTGCTTCCGACCACTGTGTTTCTGAGCACAGTGTTTCTGACCACTGTGTTTCTGACCACTGTGTTTCTGAACACAGTGTTTCTGACCACTGTGTTTCTGACCAACGTGTTTCTGATCTATGTGTTTGTGAGCACTGTGTTTCTGACTCCTGTTTTTCTGACCACTGTGTTTCTGACCAGTGTGTTTCTGACCACTGTGTTTCTGACCGCTGTGTTTCTGACCAGTGTTGGTCTGACCATAGTGTTTCTGACCACTGTGTGATTCTGTCAGGGGTGTTTCTGACCACTGCGTTTCTGACCACTGTGTTTCTGGCCACTGTGTTTCTGACCACTGTGTTTCTAACCAGTGTGTTTCTGACCACTGTGTTTCTGACCTGTGTGTTTCAGACCACTGTGTTTCTGACCACTGTGTTTCTGAACACGGTATTTCTGACCATTGTGTTTCTGACAACTGTGTTTCTGACCAGTGACTTTGTGACCACTGTGTTTCCGACCACTGTGATTCTGACCACTTTGTTTCTAACCACAGTGTTTCTGACCAGTGTGTTACTGAACAGTGTGTTTCTGACTACTGTGTTTCTGAGGAGTGTGTTTCTGACCGGTGTGTTTCTGACCAGTGTGTTTCTGACCAGTGTATTTCTGACCAGTGTGTTTCATACCAGTGTGTTTCTGACCAGTGTGTTTCTAACCAGTGTGTTTCTGACAGGTGTGTTTCTGACCACCGTGTGTCAGACCACTGTGTTTCTGATCAGTGTGTTTATGACCAGTGTGTTTTTCTGACAAGTGTGTTTCTGACTCCTGTGTTTCTGACCGCTGTGTTTCTGACCACTATGCTTCTGACCACTGTGTTTTTACCACTGTGTTTCCGAGAAGTGTGTTTATGACCACTGTGTTTCTGACCACTTTGTTTCTGACCACTGTGTTTTTGACCACTGTGTTTCTGACCACTGTGTTTCCGACCATTGTGTTTCTGACCAGTGTGTTTCTGACCACTGTGTTTCTGACCATTGTGTTTCTGACCACTGTCTTTCTAACCAGTGTGCTTCTGACCACTGTGTTTCTGACCACTCTGTTTCTGACCAGTGTGTTTCCGACCACTGTGCTTCTGAGCAGTGTGTTTCTGACCACAGTGTTTCTGACCTATGTGTTTCTGACCACTGTGTGTCTGACTAATGTGTTTCTGACTACTGTGTCTCTGACCACTGTGTTTCTAACCAGTGTGTTTCTGACCTCTGTGTTTCTGAACAGTGTGTTTCTGACCAGTGTGTTTCTGACCAGTCTGTTTCTGACCAGTGTGTTTCTAGCCAGTGTGTTTCCGACCACTGTGTTTCTCAACAATGTGTTTCTGACCTCTGTGTTTGTGACCACTGTGTTTCTGACCAGTGTGTTTCTGACCAGTGTGTTTCTGACCAGTCTGTTTCTGACCAGTGTGTTCCTGACCAGTCTGTTTCTGACAGCCGTGTTTGTGACCACTGTGTTTCTGACCAGTGTGTGTATGACCACCGTGTGTCTCATCAGTGTGTTTCTTACCACTGTGTTTCTGATCACTGTGCTTCTGACCAGTGTGTTCTTTACCACCGTGTTTTTGAGCAGTGTTTTTCCGACCACTGTGTTTCTGACCAGTGTGTTTCCGACCACTGCGTTTCTGACCACAGTGTTTCTGACCACTGTGTTTCTCACCAGTGTGTTTGTGACCAATGTGTTTCAGAACACTGTGTTTCTGATCACTGTGTTTCTGACCAATGTGTTTGTGACCTGCGTGTTTCTGACCAGTGCGTTTCTGACCACTGAGTTTCTGACTAATGTGTTTCTGACCACTGTGTTTTTGACCAGTGTGTTTCTGACCAATGCGTTTCTGACTAGTGTGTTTCTGACCAGTGTTCTCCTGACCACTGTGTTTTTGACTACTGTGTTTCTGACAAGTGTGTTTCTGACCACTGTGTTCCTGACCACTGTGTTCCTGGCCACTGTGTTTCTGACTTCTGTGTTTGTGATCAGTGTGTTTGTGACCACTGTGTTTCTGACCAGTGTGTTTCTGACCACTGTGTTTCTGACCACTGTGTTTCTGACCAGTGTGTTTCTGACCACTGTGTTTCTGACCAGTGTGTTTATGACCAGTTCGCTTCCAGCCATTGTGTTTCTGACCTGTGAGTTTCTGACCACTGTGTTCTGACCACTGTGTTTCTGACAACAATGTTTCTCACCACTGTGTTTCTGACCACTGTGTTTCTGACCATTGTGTTTATGACCAGTGTGTTTCTGACCACAAAGTTTCTGACCACTGTGTTTCTGACATGTGTGTTTCTGACCACTGCGTTTCTGGCCACTGTGTTTCTGGCCATTGTGTTTCTGACCTTTTTGTTTATGACCACTGTGTTTCTGACCATTGTGCTTCTGACCAGTGTGTTTCTGGCCACTGGGTTTCTGACCAGTGTGTTTCTGACCAGTGTGTTTCTGACCAGTGTGTTTCTGACCACTGTGTATATGACCAGTGTGTTTCTGACCACTATGTTTCTAACCAGTGTGTTTCTGACCACTGTGTTCCTGACCTGTGTGTATATGACCAGAGTGTTTCTGTCCACTGTGTTTCTGACCAGTGTGTTTTTGACCACTGTGTTTCTGACCAGTGTGTTTCTGACCACTATGTTTCTAACCAGTGTGTTTCTGACCACTGTGTTCCTGACCTGTGTGTATATGACCAGAGTGTTTCTGTCCACTGTGTTTCTGACCAGTGTGTTTTTGACCACTGTGCTTTTGAGCAGAGTGTTTCTGACCACTGTGTTTCTGACCAGTGTGTTACTGACCAGTTTGTTTCCGACCACTGTGTTTCTGACCAGTGTGTTTCTGTCCACTGTGTTTCTGACCAGTGTGTTTTTGACCACTGTGCTTTTGAGCAGAGTGTTTCTGACCACTGTGTTTCTGACCAGTGTGTTACTGACCAGTTTGTTTCCGACCACTGTGTTTCTGACCACTGTGTTTCTGACCAGTGTGTTTCTGACCAGTGTGTTTCTGACCACTGTGTTTCTGACTAGTGAGTTTCTGACCACTGTGTGTCTGACCGATGTGTTTCTGACCACTGTGTTTCTGACCACTGTGTTTCTGACCAGTGTGTTTCTGACCAGTGTGTTTCTGACCACTGTGTTTCTGACTAGTGAGTTTCTGACCACTGTGTGTCTGACCGATGTGTTTCTGACCACTCTGTTTATGACCACTGTTTTTTTTACCAGTGTGTTACTGACCACTATGTGTCTGACCGATGTGTTTCTGACCACTGTGTTCATGACCACTGTGTTTCTGACCAGTGTGTTTCTGACCAGTGTGTTTCTGACCACTGTGTTTCTGACCAGTGCCTTTCTGACCAGTATGTTTCTGACCAGTGTGTTTCTGACCACTGTATTTCTGAAAAGTGTGCTTTCGACCACTGTGTTTCTGAGCAGTGTATTTCTGACCACAGTGTTTCTGGTCAGTGTGTTAATGACCACTGTGTTTCTGACCACTGTGTTTCTGACCATTGTGTTTCTGACCTATGTGTTTCTGACCAACGTGTTTCTGACCAGTGTGTTTCTAAGCACTGTGTTTCTGACTCCTGTGTTTCTGACTCCTGTGTTTCTGACAACTTTGTTTCTGACCACTGTGTTTCTGACCAGTGTAGGTCTGACCATAGTGTTTCTGACCACTGTGTGATTCTGACACGGGTGGTTCTGACCACTGCGTTTCTGACCACTGTGTTTCTGGCCAGGGTGTTTCTGACCACTGTTTTTCTAACCAGTGTGTTTCTGACCACTGCATTTCTAAACAGTTTGTTTCAGACCACTATGTTTCTGAACACAGTGTTTCTGACCACTGTGTTTCTGACCACTGTGTTCATGAACACAGTGTTTCTGACCATTGTGTTTCTGACCACTGTGTTTCTGACCAGTGAGTTTCTGACCACTGTGTTTCTGACCAATGAGTTTCTGACCACTGTGTGTCTGACCGATGTGTCTCTGACCACTGTGTTTATGACCATTGTATTTCTGACCAGTGTGTTTCTGACCACTGTGTGTCTGACCGATGTGTTTCTGACCACTGTGTTTATGACCACTGTGTTTCTGACCAGTGTGTTTCTGACCAGTGTGTTTCTGACCACTGTGTTTCTGACCACTGTGTTTATGACCACTGTGTTTCTGACCAGTGTGTTTCTGACCAGTGTGTTTCTGACCACTGTGTTTCTGACCAGTGTCTTTCTGACCAGTATGTTTCTGACCAGTGTGTTTCCGACCACTGTGTTACTGACCAGTGTGTTTCCGACCACTGCGTTTCTGAGCAGTGTATTTTGGAACACTGTGTTTCTGGTCAGTGTGTTAATGACCACTGTGTTTCTGACCACTGTGTTTCTGACCACTGTGTTTCTGACCACTGTGTTTCTGACCAACGTGTTTCTGACCAGTGTGTTTCTGAGCACTGTGTTTCTGACACCTGTGTTTCTGACCACTGTGTTTCTGACCAGTGTGTTTCTGACCACTGTGTTTCTGACCACTGTGATTCTGACCAGTGTAGGTCTGACCATAGTGTTTCTGACCACTGTGTGATTCTGACACGGGTGTTTCTGACCACTGCGTTTCTGACCACTGTGTTTCTGGCCACTGTGTTTCTGACCACTGTGTTTCTAACCAGTGTGTTTCTGACCACTGTGTTTCTGACCAGTGTGTTTCTGACCACTGTGTTTCTGACCATTGTGTTTCTGACCACTGTCTTTCTGACCACTGTGTTTCTGACCACTGTGTTTCTGGCCACTGTGTTTCTGACCACTGTGTTTCTGACCACTGTGATTCTGACCAGTGTAGGTCTGACCATAGTGTTTCTGACCACTGTGTGATTCTGACACGGGTGTTTCTGACCACTGCGTTTCTGACCACTGTGTTTCTGGCCACTGTGTTTCTGACCACTGTGTTTCTGACCACTGTGATTCTGACCAGTGTAGGTCTGACCATAGTGTTTCTGACCACTGTGTGATTCTGACACGGGTGTTTCTGACCACTGCGTTTCTGACCACTGTGTTTCTGGCCACTGTGTTTCTGACCACTGTGTTTCTAACCAGTGTGTTTCTGACCACTGTGTTTCTGACCAGTTTGTTTCAGACGACTGTGTTTCTGAACACAGTGTTTCTGACCACTGTCTTTCTGACCACTGTCTTTCTGAACACAGTGTTTCTGACCATTGTGTTTCTGACCACTGTGTTTCTGACCAGGGAGTTTCAAACCACTGTGTTTCTGACCACTGTGATTCTGACCACTTTGTTTCTAACCACTATGTTTGTGACCAGTGTGTTTGTGACCAGTGTGTTTCTGACCACTGTGTTTCTGAGGAGTGTGTTTCTGACTGGTGTGTTTCTGACCATTGTGTTTCTGACAACTGTATTTCTGACCAGTGTGTTTTATACCAGTGTGTTTCTGAGCAGTGTGTTCCTGACAGGTGTGTTTCTGACCACTGTGTGTTTTACCACTGTGTTTCTGACCAGTGTGTTTATGACCAGTGTGTTTCTGACCCGTGTGTTTCTGACCCGTGTGTTTCTGACCACTGTGTTTCAGACCACTGTGCTTCTGACCAGTGTGTTTTTACAACTGTGTTTCCGAGCAGTGTGTTTATGACCACTGTGTTTCTGACCACTGTGTTTCTGACCAGTGTGTTTCTGACCACTGTGTTTCTAACCACTGTGTTTTGGACCACCGTGTTTCTGACCAGTGTGTTTCTGACCACTGTGTTTCTGACCATTGTGTTTCTGACCACTGTCTTTCTGACCACTGTGTTTCTGACCACTGTGTTTCTGGCCACTGTGTTTCTGACCACTGTGTTTCCGACCACTGTGCTTCTGAGCAGTGTGTTTCTGACTACTGTGTTTCTGACCAGTGTGTCTGTGACCACTGTGTTTCTGACCGCTGTGTTCCTGGCCACTGCGTATCTGGCTACTATGTTTCTGACCAGTGTGATTCTGACCAGTGTGTTTCTGACCACTGTGTTTCTGACCAGTGTGTTTCTGACTACTGTGTCTCTGACCACTGTGTTTCTGACGAGTGTGTTTCTGACCGCTGTGTTTCTAAACAGTGTGTTTCTGACCAGTGTGTTTCTGACCACTGTGTTTCTGACCAGTGTGTTTCTGGCCAGTGTGTTTCTGACCACTGTGTTTCTCACCAATGAGTTTCTGACCTCTGTGTTTCTGACCACTGTGTTTCTGACCAGTGTGTCTCTGACCACCGTGCTTCTCACCAGTGTGTTTCTGACCAGTGTGTGTCTGACCAGTCTGTTTCTGACCAGTGTGTTTCTGACCAGTCTGTTTCTGACAGCTGTGTTTCTGACCACAGTGTTTCTGACCAGTGTGTGTATGACCACCGTGTGTCTGACCAGTGTGTTCCTTACCACTGTGTTTCTGATCACTGTGTTTCTGACCAGTGTGTTCTTTACCACCGTGTTTCTGAGCAGTGTTTTTCCGACCACTCTGTTTCTGACCAGTGTGTTTCCGACCACTGTGTTTCTGACCACTGTGTTTCTGACCAGTGTGTTTGTGACCAGTGTGTTTCAGACCACTGTGTTTCTGATCACTGTTTTTCTGACCAGGTGTTTCTGACCAGCGTGTTTCTGACCAGTGCGATTCTGACCACTTTGTTTCTGACTAATGTGTTTCTGACCACTGTGTTCTCACCAGTGTGTTTCTGACCAATGTTTTTCTGACTAGTGTGTTTCTGACCTGTGTTCTCCTGACCACTGTGTTTCTGACTACTGTGTTTCTGACAAGTGTGTTTCTGACCACTGTGTTCCTGACCACTGTGTTCCTGGCCTCTGTGTTTCTGACTACTGTGTTTGTGACCAGTGTGTCTGTTACCACTGAGTTTCTAACCAGTGTGTTAGTGACCACTGTGTTTCTGAACACTGTGTTTCTGACCAGTGTGTTTCTGACCACTGTGTTTCTGACCAGTGTGTTTCTGACCAGTTCGTTTCTAGCCATTGTGTTTCTGACCTGTGAGTTTCTGACCACTGTGTTCTGACCACTGTGTTTCTGACAACTGTGTGTCTCACCACTGTGTTTCTGACCACTGTGTTTCTGACCATTGTGTTTATGACCAGTGTGTTGCTGACCACAACGTTTCTGACCACTGCGTTTCTGGCCACTGTGTTTCTGGCCACTGTGTTTCTGACCTTAGTGCTTGTGACCACTGTGTTTCTGACCAGTGTGTTTCTGACCAATGTGTTTCTGGCCACTGGGTTTCTGACCAGTGTGTTTCTGACCAGTGTGTTTCTGACCAGTGTGTTTTTGACCACTGTGTTTATGAGCACTGTGTTTCTGATCAATGTGTTTTTGACCAGTGTGTTTCTGGCCACTGGGTTTCTGACCAGTGTATTTCTGACCAGTGTGTTTCTGACAAGTGTGTTTCTGACCACTGTGTTTCTGACCACTGTGTTTCTGACCAGTGTGTATATGACTAGTGTGTTTCTGACCACTATGTTTCTAACCAGTGTGTTTCTGACCACTGTGTTTCTGACCACTATGTTTCTGACCAGTGTGTTTCTGACCACTGTGTTTCTGACCATTCTGTTTCTGACAACCATGTTTCTGACCACTCTGTTTCTGACCAACATGTTGTTGACCAGTGTGTTTATGACCACTGTATTTCTGACTGCTGCGTCTCGGACCACTCTTTTTCTTACCAGTGGTGTCTGACCAGTGTGTTTCGGACTAGTGTATTTCTGACCAGTGTATTTCTGACCACTGTGTTTCGGATCACTGTGTTTCTGGCCATCGTGTTTCTGACCGCTGTGCTTCTGCACAGTGTGTTTCTGACCACTGTGTTTCTGACGAGTGTGTTTCTGACCACAATGCTTATGATCAGTGAGTTTCAGACCACTGTGTTTCTGACCACTGTGTTTCTGACCACTGTGTTTCTGACCACCGTGTTTCTGACCACCGTGTTTCTGACCAGTGTATTTCTAACCAGTGTGTTTCTGACCATTGTGCTTGTGACCAGTGTGTTTCTGACCATTGGGTTTCTGACCAACATGCTTCTGTCAACTGTGTTTCTGACCAGTGTGTTTCTGACCACTGTGTTTCTATCCACCGTGTTTCTGACCCCTGTGTTTCTGACCAGTGTGTTTCTGACCAGTTTCTTTATGACCAGTGTGTTTCTGACCAATGTGTTTCTGACCACTGTGTATCTGACCATTGTGTTTCTGACCACTGTGTTTCTTACCACTGTGTTTCTGACCACTGTGTTTCTGACCTCTGTGTTTCTGACAACTGTGTGTCTGACCACTATGTTTCTGGCCACAGTGTTCCTGACCCGTCGGATTCTGACCACTGTGTTTATGACCAGTGTGTTTATGACCACTC
The DNA here is from genome assembly GCA_023375785.1 of Penium margaritaceum. Classification (NCBI taxonomy): domain Eukaryota; kingdom Viridiplantae; phylum Streptophyta; class Zygnematophyceae; order Desmidiales; family Peniaceae; genus Penium; species Penium margaritaceum. The sequence continues at coordinate 261,032 of SZWC01000131.1, read as the reverse complement.
TGTTTCGGACCAGTGTGTTTCTGACCAGTGTGTTTGTGACCCCTGTGTTTCTAACAGCGTGTTTCTGATCCCCGTGTCTTTGACCAGTGTGTTTCTGACCACTGGGTTTCTGACCACTGGGTTTCTGACCAGTGTGTTTCTTACCACTGTGTTTCTGACCAGGGTGTTTCTGACCACTGTGTTTCTGCCCAGTGTGTTTCTGACCACTGTGTTTTGGACCAGTGTGTTTCTGGCCAGTTTGTTTATGACCAGTGGGTTTCTGTTCCCGGTGTTCAGTCCACTATGTGGCTGACCATTGGGTTTCTGACCACTGGGTTTCTGACCAGTGTGTTTCTGACCACTGTGTTTCTGACCAGTGTGTTTCTGACCACTGTGTTTCTGAGCAGTGTGTTTTTGACAAGTGTGCTTCTGAGCACCGTGTTTCTGACCTGCATGTGTTGGAACACCGTGTTTCTGACCACTGTGTTTCTGACCATGGTGTTTCTGACCACTGTGTTTCTGACCACTGTGTCTCTGTCCACTATGTTTCTGACCACTGTGTTTCTGACCATTGTGTTTCTGACCACCGTGTTTCTGACCAGTGTATTTCGGACCACTGTGTTTCTCACCACTGTGTTTCTCACCACTGTGTTTCTCATCACTGTGTTTCTGACAGTGTGTTTCTGACCACTGTGTTTCTGACCACTGTGTTTCTCACCAGTGTGTTTCTGACGACTGTGTTTCTGACCACTGTGTTTCTGACCACTGTGTTTCTGACCAGTGTGTTTCCGACCACTGTGTTTCTGACCAGTGTGTTTCAGACCAGTGTGTTTCTGACCACTGTGTTTCTGAACATTGTGTTTCTGACCACTGTCTCTCTCACCAGTGTGTTCCTGACCACTCTGTTTCTGACCACTTGTTTTTCTGACCACTGTATTTCTGACCACTGTGTTTCTAACCACTGTGTTTCTGACCATTATTTTCCTGACCAGTGTATTTCTGACCACTTTCTCACCACCGTGTTTCTGACCAGTGTGTTTCTGACCAGTGTGTTTCTCACCAGTGTGCTTCTGACCACTCTGTTTCTGACCACTGTGTTTCTGACCAGTGTGCCTCAAACCAGTTTGTTTCTGACCACAGTATTTCCGACCACTGTGTATCTGACCACCGTGTTTTTCACCATTGTGTTCTGACCGGTGTGTTTCTGACCAGTGTGTTTCTGACCATTGTGTTTCTGACCACTGTGTTTCTGACCACCGCTTTTTACCACTGTGTTTCTAACCGGTGTGTTTCTGACCACTGTATTTCTGACCAGTGTGTTTCAGACCAGTAATTTTCGGACCACTGTGTTTCTGACCACAGTGTTTATGACCACCGTGTTTCTGACCAGTGTGTTTCTGACCAGTGTGTTTCTGACCAGTGTGTTTATGACCACTGTGATTCTGATCTGTGTGTTTCTGACCATTGTGTTTCTGACCAGTGTGTTTCTGACCAGTGTATTTATGACAAGTGTGTTTCTGAACACTGTGTGTCTGACCAGTGTATTTCCGACCAGTGTGTTTCTGTCCAATGTGTTTCTGAACAGTATGAGTCTGACCACTGTGTTTCTGACCAGTGTGTTTATGACCAGTGTACTTCTGAACACTGTGTTTCTGACCAATGTGCTTCTGACCAGGGTGTTTCTGACCACTGTGTTTCTGACAAGTGTGTTTATGACCACTGTCTCTGACCACTGTGTTTCTGACATGTTTGTTTATGACCAGTGTGTTTCTGAATAACGTGTTTCTGACCAGGGTGTTTCTGACCACTGTGCTTCTCACCACTGTGTTTTGGACCAGTGTGTTGATGACCACTGTGTTTCTGACCACTGTGTGTCTGACCAGTGTGTTGCCGACCACTGCGTTTTTGACCAATGTGTTTGTGACCAATGTGTTTCTGACCAGTGTGTGTCTGACCGCTGTGTTTCTGACCACTGTGTTTCTGACCAGATTTATTCTGACCACTGTGTTTCTGACCAGTGTAATTCTGACTAGTGTGTTTCTCACCAATGTGTTTCTGACCACTGTATTTCTGACCCCTGTGTTTCTGACCACTGTGTTTCTGACCAGTGTGTTGCAGACCAGTGTGTTTCTCACCACTGTGTTTCTGACCACTGTGTGTCTGACCACTGTGTTTCGGACCATTGTGTTTCTCACCACTGTGTTTCTGACCACTGTGTTTCTGACCACTGTGTTTGTAACCAGTGTGTTTCTGACCACTGTGTTTCTGACCACTGTGTTCTGACCACTTTCTTTCTCACGAGTCTGTTCCTGACCACGGTGTTTCTGAACAATGTGTTGCTGACCACTGTTTTTCTGACCACTGTGTTTCTGACCACTGTGTTTCTGACCACTGTGTTTCTGACCAGTAAGATTCTCACCAGTGTGCTTCTGACCACTGTGTCTCTGACCACTGAGTTTCTGACCAAGGTGCCTCTGACAAGTGTGCTTCTGACCACTGTACTTCTAACCACTGTGTTTCTGACCACTGTTTTTCTGACCACTGTGTTTCTGACCAGTGTGTTTCTGACCAGTGTGTTTCTGACCATTGTGTTTCTGACCAGTGTGTTTCTGACAACCGTGTTTTCAACCACTGTGTGTTTGACCAGTGTGTTCCTGACCACTATGTTTCTGAAGAGTGTGTTTCAGACCAGTATTTTTCTGATCACTGTAATTCCGACCACTGTGTTTCAGACCACCGTGTTTCTGACCACTGTGTTTATGACCTGTGTGTTTGTGACCACCGTGTCTCTGACCACTGTGTTTCTGACCCGTGTGTTTATGACCACTGTGTTTCTGACCACTGTGTGTCTGACCAGCGTGTTTCTGACCAGTGTGTTTCTGACCACTGTGTTTGTAACCATTGTGTTTCTGACCACTGTGTTTCTGACCAGTGTGTTTCTCACCACTATGTTTCTGACCACTGTGTTTCTGACCAGTGTCTGCCTGACCACTGTGTTTCTGACCAGTGTATTTCTAACCAGTGTGTTTCTGACCACTATGTTTCTGACCAGTGTGTTTATGACCAGTGTGTTTCTGACCACTGTGTTTATGACCACTGTGTTTCTGACCACTATGCTTCTGACCACTGTGTTTCTCACCAGTGTGTTTCTGACCAGTGTGTTTTTGACCAGTGTGCTTTTGACCACTGTGGGTCTGACCAGTGTGTTGCTGACCAGTGTGCTTCTGACCAGCGTGTTTCTGACCAGTGTGTTTCTGACCAGTGTGTTTCTAACCAATGTGTTTCTGACCACCGTGTTTCTGACCAGTGTGTTTCTGAGCACTGTGTTTCTGACACCTGTGTTTCTGACCACTGTGTTTCTGACCAGTGTGTTTCTGACCACTGTGTTTCTGACCACTGTGTTTCTGACCAGTGTAGGTCTGACCATAGTGTTTCTGACCACTGTGTGATTCTGACACGGGTGTTTCTGACCACTGCGTTTCTGACCACTGTGTTTCTGGCCACTGTGTTTCTGACCACTGTGTTTCTGACCACTGTGTTTCTGACCAGTGTAGGTCTGACCATAGTGTTTCTGACCACTGTGTGATTCTGACACGGGTGTTTCTGACCACTGCGTTTCTGACCACTGTGTTTCTGGCCACTGTGTTTCTAACCACTGTGTTTCTAACCAGTGTGTTTCTGACCACTGTGTTTCTGACCAGTTTGTTTCAGACGACTGTGTTTCTGAACACAGTGTTTCTGACCACTGTGTTTCTGACCACTGTCTTTCTGAACACAGTGTTTTTGACCATTGTGTTTCCGACCACTGTGTTTCTGACCAGGGAGTTTCTGACCACTGTGTTTCTGACCACTGTGATTCTGACCACTTTGTTTCTAACCACTGTGTTTGTGACCAGTGTGTTTCTGACCACTGTGTTTCTGACCACTGTGTTTCTGAGGAGTGTGTTTCTGACCGGTATGTTTCGGACCATTGTGTTTCTGACCACTGTATTTCTGACCAGTGTGTTTCATACCAGTGTGTTCTTGACCAGTGTGTTCCTGACAGGTGTGTTTGTGACCACTGTGTGTTAGACCACTGTGTTTCTGACCAGTGTGTTTATGACCAGTGTGTTTCTGACCCGTGTGTTTCCGACCCGTGTGGTTCTGACCACTGTGTTTCATGCCACTGTGCTTCTGACCAGTGTGTTTTTACAACTGTGTTTCCAAGCAGTGTGTTTATGACCACTGCGTTTCTGACCACTGTGTTTCTGACCAGTGTGTTTCTGACCACTGTGTTTCTAACCACTGTGTTTTGGACCACCGTGTTTCTGACCAGTGTGTTTCTGACCACTGTGTTTCTGACCATTGTGTTTCTGACCACTGTCTTTCTAACCACTGTGTTTCTGACCACTGTGTTTCTGGCCACTGTGTTTCTGACCACTGTGTTTCCGACCACTGTGCTTCTGAGCAGTGTGTTTCTGACCACTGTGTTTCTGACCAGTGTGTCTGTGACCACTGTGTTTCTGGCCGCTGTGTTCCTGGCCACTGCGTATCTGGCTACTATGTTTCTGACCAGTGTGTTTCTGACCAGTGTGTTTCTGACCACTGTGTTTCTGACCAGTGTGTTTCTGACTACTGTGTCTCTGACCACTGTGTTTCTGAAAAGTGTGTTTCTGACCGCTGTGTTTCTGAACAGTGTGTTTCTGACCAGTGTGTTTCTGACCACTGTGTTTCTGACCAGTGTGTTTATGGCCAGTGTGTTTCTGACCACTGTGTTTCTCACCAATGAGTTTCTGACCTCTGTGTTTCTGACCACTGTGTTTCTGACCAGTGTGTCTCTGACCACCGTGCTTGTCACTAGTGTGTTTCTGACCAGTGTGTTTCTGACCAGTCTGTTTCTGACCAGTGTGTTTCTGACCAGTCTGTTTCTGACAGCTGTGTTTCTGACCACTGTGTTTCTGACCAGTGTGTGTATGACCACCGTGTGTCTGACCAGTGTGTTTCTTACCACTGTGCTTCTGATCACTGTGTTTCTGACCAGTGTGTTCTTTACCACCGTGTTTCTGAGCAGTGTTTTTCCGACCACTCTGTTTCTGACCAGTGTGTTTCCGACCACTGTGTTTCTGACCACAGTGTTTCTGACCACTGTGTTTCTGACCAGTGTGTTTGTGACCAGTGTGTTTCAGACCACTGTGTTTCTGATCACTGTTTTTCGGACCAGTGTGTTTCTGACCAGCGTGTTTCTGACCAGTGCGTTTCTGACCACTGTTTTTCTGACTAATGTGTTTCTGACCACTGTGTTCTGACCAGTGTGTTTCTGACCAATGTATTTCTGACTAGTGTGTTTCTGACCAGTGTTCTCCTGACCACTGTGTTTCTGACTACTGTGTTTCTGACAAGTGTGTTTCTGACCACTGTGTTCCTGACCACTGTGTTCCTGGCCACTGTGTTTCTGACTACTGTGTTTGTGACCAGTGTGTCTGTGACCACTGAGTTTCTGACCAGTGTGTTTCTGACCACTGTGTTTCTGAACACTGTGTTTCTGACCAGTGTGTTTCTGACCACTGTGTTTCTGACCAGTGTGTTTCTGACCAGTTTGTTTCTAGCCATTGTGTTTCTGACCTGTGAGTTTCTGACCACTGTGTTATGACCACTGTGTTTCTGACAAATGTGTTTCTCACCACTGTGTTTCTGACCGCTGTGTTTCTGACCATTGTGTTTATGACCAGTGTGTTTCTGACCACAAAGTTTCTGACCACTGCAATTCTGGCCACTGTGTTTCTGGCCACTGTGTTTCTGACCTTTGTGCTTATGACCACTGTGTTTCTGACCAGTGTGTTTCTGACCAATGTGTTTCTGGCCACTTGGTTTCTGACCAGTGTGTTTCTGACCAGTGTGTTTCTGACCAGTGTGTTTTTGACCACTATGTTTATGAGCACTGTGTTTCTGAACAATGTGTTTCTGACCAGTGTGTTTCTGGCCACTGGGTTTCTGACCAGTGTATTTCTGACCAGTGTGTTTCTGACAAGTGTGTTTCTGACCACTGTGTTTCTGACCACTGTGTTTCTGACCAGTGTGTATATGACTAGAGTGTTTCTGACCACTATGTTTCTAACCAGTGTGTTTCTGACCACTGTGTTTCTGACCACTATGTTTCTGACCAGTGTGTTTCTGACCACTGTGTTTCTGACCATTCTCTTTCTGACAACCGTGTTTCTGACCATTCTGTTTCTGACCAACATGTTGTTGACCAGTGTGTATATGACCACTGTATTTCTCACTGCTGCGTCTCGGACCACTCTTTTTCTTACGAGTGTGTTTCTGACCAGTGTGTTTCGGACTAGTGTATTTCTGACCAGTGTATTTCTGACCACTGTGTTTCGGATCACTGTGTTTCTGGCCATCGTGTTTCTGACCGCTGTGTTTCTGACAAGTGTGTCTATAACCACCGTGTTTGTGTCCACTGTGTTTCTCACCATTGTGTTTCTGACCACTGTGCTTCTGCACAGTGTGTTTCTGACCACTGTGTTTCCGACCAGTGTGTTTCTGACCACAATGCTTATGACCAGTGAGTTTCTGACCACTGTGTTTCTGACCACTGTGTTTCTGACCACTGTGTTTCTGACCACTGTGTTTCTGACCACCGTGTTTCTGACCAGTGTCTTTCTAACCAGTGTGTTTCTGACCATTGTGCTTCTGACCAGTGTGTTTCTGACCATTGGGTTTCTGACCAACATGCTTCTGACAACTGTGTTTCTGACCAGTGTGTTTCTGACCACTGTGTTTCTAACCATCGTGTTTCTGACCCCTGTGTTTCTGACCAGTGTGTTTCTGACCAGTTTCTTTATGACCAGTGTGTTTCTGACCAATGTGTTTCTGACCACTGTGTATCTGACCAATGTGTTTCTGACCACTGTGTTTCTTACCACTGTGTTTCTGACCACTGTGTTTCTGACCTCTGTGTTTCTGACAACTGTGTGTCTGACCACTATGTTTCTGGCCACAGTGTTCCTGACCCGTTTGATTCTGACCACTGTGTTTATGACCAGTGTGTTTATGACCACTCTGTTTCGGACCAGTGTGTTTCTGACCAGTGTGTTTGTGACCCCTGTGTTTCCAACAGCGTGTTTCTGATCCCCGTGTCTTTGACCAGTGTGTTTCTGACCACTGGGTTTCTGACCACTGGGTTTCTGACCAGTGTGTTTCTTACCACTGTGTTTCTGACCAGTGTGTTTCTGACCACTGTGTTTCTGCCCAGTGTGTTTCTGACCACTGTGTTTTTGACCAGTGTGTTTCTGACCACTGGGTTTCTGACCACTGGGTTTCTGACCACTGGGTTTCTGACCACTGGGTTTCTGACCACTGGGTTTCTGACCACTGGGTTTCTGACCACTGGGTTTCTGACCACTGGGTTTCTGACCACTGGGTTTCTGACCACTGGGTTTCTGACCACTGGGTTTCTGACCACTGGGTTTCTGACCACTGGGTTTCTGACCACTGGGTTTCTGACCACTGGGTTTCTGACCACTGGGTTTCTGACCACTGGGTTTCTGACCAGTGTGTTTCTTACCACTGTGTTTCTGACCAGTGTGTTTCTGACCACTGTGTTTCTGCCCAGTGTGTTTCTGACCACTGTGTTTTGGACCAGTGTGTTTCTGGCCAGTTTGTTTATGACCAGTGGGTTTCTGATCCCGGTGTTCAGTCCACTGTGTGGCTGACCATTGGGTTTCTGACCACTGGGTTTATGACCAGTGTGTTTCTGACCACTGTGTTTCTGACCAGTGTGTCTTTGACAAGTGTGCTTCTGAGCACCGTGTTTCTGACCTGCATGTGTTGGAACATTGTGTTTCTGACCACTGTGTTTCTGACCATGGTGTTTCTGACCACTGTGTTTCTGACCACTGTGTCTCTGTCCACTATGTTTCTGACCACTGTGTTTCTGACCATTGTGTTTCTGACCACAGTGTTTCTGACCAGTGTATTTCTGACCACTGTGTTTCTCACCACTGTGTTTCTCATCACTGTGTTTCTGACAGTGTGTTTCTGACCACTGTGTTTCTGACCACTGTGTTTCTCACCACTGTGTTTCTGACGACTGTGTTTCTGACCACTGTGTTTCTGACCAGTGTGTTTCCGACCACTGTGTTTCTGACCAGTGTGTTTCAGACCAGTGTGTTTCTGACCACTGTGTTTCCAACCACTGTGTTTCGGACCACTGTGTTTCTGACCACTGTGTTTATGACCCAATGTGTTTCTGACAACTGTGTTTCGAACCAGTGTGTTTCTGACCACTGTGTTTCTGACCATTGTGTTTCTGACCACTGTCTCTCTCACCAGTGTGTTCCTGACCACTGTGTTTCTGACCACTTGTTTTTCTGACCACTGTATTTCTGGCCACTGTGTTTCTAACCACTGTGTTTCTGACCATTGTGTTCCCGACCAGTGTATTTCTGCCCACTTTCTGACCACCGTGTTTCTGACCTGTGTGTTTCTGACCAGTGTGTTTCTGACCAGTGTGCTTCTGACCACTGTGTTTCTGACCACTGTGTTTCTGACCAGTGTGCCTCAAACCAGTGTGTTTCTGACCACTGTATTTCCGACCACTGTGTATCTGACCACCGTGTTTTTTACCATTGTGTTTCTGACCGGTGTGTTTCTGACCAGTGTGTTGCCGACCATTGTGTTTCTGACCACTGTGTTTCTGACCACCGTTTTTCACCACTGTGTTTCTAACCGGTGTGTTTCTGACCACTGTATTTCTGACCAGTGTGTTTCAGACCAGTAATTTTTGGACCACTGTGTTTCTGACCACAGTGTTTCTGACCACCGTGTTTCTGACCAGTGTGTTTCTGACCAGTGTGTTTCTGACCAGTGTGTTTATGACCACTGTGATTCTGATCCGTGTGTTTCTGACCATTGTGTTTCTGACCAGTGTGTTTCTGACCAGTGTATTTATGACAAGTGTGTTTCTGAACACTGTGTGTCTGACCAGTGTATTTCCGACCAGTGTGTTTCTGTCCAATGTGTTTCTGAACAGTATGAGTCTGACCACTGTGTTTCTGACCAGTGTGTTTATGACCAGTGTACTTATGAACACTGTGTTTCTGACCAATGTGCTTCTGACCAGGGTGTTTCTGACCACTGTGTTTCTGACAAGTGTGTTTATGACCACTGTTTCTGACCACTGTGTTTCTGACAAGTTTGTTTATGACCAGTGTGTTTCTGAATAACGTGTTTCTGACCAGGGTGTTTCTGACCACTGTACTTCTCACCACTGTGTTTTGGACCAGTGTGTTGATGACCACTGTGTTTCTGACCACTGTGTGTCTGACCAGTGTGTTTCCGACCACTGCGTTTTTGACCAACGTGTTTGTGACCAATGTGTTTCTGACCAGTGTGTGTCGGACCGCTGTGTTTCTGACCACTGTGTTTCTGACGAGTTTGTTTCTGACCACTGTGTTTCTGACCAGTGTAATTCCGACTAGTGTGTTTCTGACCAATGTATTTCTGACCCCTGTGTTTATGACCACTGTGTTTCTGACCAGTGTGTTGCAGACCAGTGTGTTTCTCACCGCTGTGTTTCTGACCACTGTGTGTCTGACCACTGTGTTTCGGACCATTGTGTTTCTCACCACTGTGTTTCTGACCACTGTGTTTCTGACCACTGTGTTTGTAAACAGTGTGTTTCTGACCACTGTGTTTCTGACCACTGTGTTGTGACCACTTTCTTTCTCACCAGTGTGTTCCAGACCACTGTGTCTCTGAACAATGTGTTTCTGACCACTGTTTTTCTGACCACTGTGTTTCTGACCACTGTGTTTCTGACCAGTGTGTTTCTGACCATTGTGTTTCTGACCAGTGTGTTTCTGACCACCGTGTTTTCAACCACTGTGTGTTTGACCAGTGTGTTCTTGACCACTATGTTTCTGAAGAGTGTGCTTCAGACCAGTATTTTTCTGATCACTGTGTTTCCGACCACTGTGTTTCTGACCACTGTGTTTCTGACCACTGTGTTTATGACCTGTGTGTTTGTGACCACCGTGTCTCTGACCACTGTGTTTCTGACCCGTGTGTTTACGACCACTGTGTTTCTGACCACTGTGTGTCTGACCAGCGTGTTTCCGACCAGTGTGTTTCTGACCACTGTGTTTGTAACCATTGTGTTTCTGACCACTGTGTTTCTGACCAGTGTGTTTCTCACCACTATGTTTATGACCACTGTGTTTCTGACCAGTGTCTGCCTGACCACTGTGTTTCTGACCAGTGTATTTCTAACCAGTGTGTTTCTGACCACTATGTTTCTGACCAGTGTGTTTATGACCAGTGTGTTTCTGACCACTGTGTTTATGACCACTGTGTTTCTGACCACTATGCTTCTGACCACTGTGTTTCTGACCAGTGTGTTTCTGACCAGTGTGTTTTTGACCAGTGTGCTTTTGACCACTGTGGGTCTGACCAGTGTGTTTCTGACCAGTGTGCTTCTGACCGGCGTGTTTCTGACCAGTGTGTTTCTGACCAGTGTGTTTCTAACCAATGTGTTTCTGACCACCGTGTTTCTAACCACTGTGTTTCTGACCACGGTGTTTCTGACCACTGTGTTTCTGACCACTGTGTTTCTGACAAGTGTGTTTCTGACAAGTTTGTTTCTGACCAGGGTATTTCTGACCATTGTGATTATAACCAGAGTGTTTCTGACCACTGTGTCTCTGACCAGTGTGATTCTGACCAGTGTGTTTATGACCAGTTTGTTTCTGAACACTGTGTTTCTGACCAGTGTGTTTCCAACCAATGTGTTTCTGACCAGTGTGTGTCTGGCCACTGTGTTTCTGAAGAGTGTGTTTATGACCAGTGTGTTTCTGACCGCTGTCTTTCTTACCGCCGTGTTTCTAACCAGTGTTTTCTGACCACCGTGTTTCTGTCCAGGGTGTTTCTGACCACCGTGCTTCTCACCACTGTGTTTCTGACCAGTGTGTTGATTACCACACTGTTTCTGACCACTGTGTTTCTGACCTAGTATTTCTGACAAGTATGTTTCTGACCAGTGCGTTTTCGATCAGAGTGTTTCTGACCAGTGTGTTTCAGTGCAGTGTGTGTCTGACCTCTGTATTTATAACCAGTCTATTTCTGACCACCGTTTCTCTGACCAATGTGTTTCTGACCACTGTGTTTCTGACCAGTTTGTTTCTGACCACTGTGTATTTGACCAGTGTATTTCTGACCACTGTGTTTCTGACCACTGTGTTTCTGACCATTGTATTTCTGACCACTGTGTTTCCGACCACTGTGTTTCTGACCAGAGTTTTTCTGATCACTGTGATTATGACCACTGTGTTTCTGGCCACTGTGTTTCTGACCACTGTGTTTCTGACCAGTGTGTTTCTGACCAGTGTGTTTCTGAGAACTGTGCTTCTGACCAAAGTGTTTCTGACCACTGTGTTTCTGACCACTGTGTTTCTGACCACTGTTTTTCTGACCACTGTGTTTCTGACCACAGTGTTTCTGACCACAGTGTTTCTGACAACTGTGTATCTGACCCGTGTGTTTCTGTCCACTATGTTTCCAACCAGTGTGTTTCTGACCACTGTGTTTCTGACCACTGTGTTTCTGTCCCCTGTGTTTCCGACCACTGTGTTTCTGACCAGTGTGCTTCTGACCAGTGTGTTTCTGAACAGTGTGTTTCTGACCACTGTGTTTCTGACCACTGTGTTTCTGACCACGATGTCTCTGAGAAAAGTGTTTCTGACCACTCCATTTCTGACAACTGTGTAGCTGACGCGTGTGTTTCTGTCCACTGTGTTTTCGACCAGTGTGTTCATGACAGCTGTGTTTCTGACCACTGTGCTTCTGACAACTGTGTTTCTGACCAGTGTGTTTCTGACCAGTGTGTTTCTGACAAGTGTGTTTCTGACCATTGTGTTTCTGACCACTGAGTTTCTGACCACTGTTTTTCCGACCACTGTGTTTCTGACCACAGTGTTTCTGACCACTGTGTTTCTGACCAGTGTGTTCCTGACCAGTGTGTCTCTGACCATTGTGTTTCTTACAACTGTGTGTCGGACCAGTGTGTTTCTGACCGTTGTGTTTCTAACCAATGTGTTTCTAACCAGTGTGTTTATGACCACCGTGTTTCTGACCACTGTGTTCCTGACCACTGTGTTTGTGACCACTGATTTTCTGACAACTGTGTTTCTGACCACTGTGTTTCCAACCAGTGTGTTTCTGACCACTGTGTTTCTGACCACTGTATTTCAGAACAGTGTGTTTCTGACCACTGTGTTTCTGACCAGTTTGTTTCTCACCAGGGTGTTTCTGACCAATGTGTTTCTGACCAGTGTGTTTCTGACCACTATGTTTCTGACCACTGTCTTTATGACCACTGTGTTTCCGACCATTGTGTTTCTGACCACTGTATTTTGACGAGTGTGTTTCTGACCGGTGTGTTTCTGACCACTGTGTTTCTGACCACTTTCTTTTTGACCAGCGTGTTTCTGACCACTGTGTTTCTCACCACCGTGTTTCTGACCAGTCTGTTTCTGACCACTGTGTTTCTCACCACAGTGTTTCTGACCAGTGTGCTTCTGACCAGTGTGTTTCTGACCACTATGTTTATGACCACGGTGTTTCTGACCACTGTGCTTCTGACCACAGTGTTTCTGACCAGTGTGTTTGTGACCACTGTGTTTCTAACCACTGTGTTTCCGACCAGTGTGCTTCTGACCATCGTGTGTCTGACCAGTGTGTTTCTGACCAGTGTGTTTATAGCCACTGTGTTTCTGACCACTGTGTTTCTGACCACTGTGTTTCTGACCACTGTGTTTCTGACCAGTGTGTCACTGACCAATGTGTTTGTGACCACTGTGTTTCTGACCAGTGTGTTTATAGCCACTGTGTTTCTGACCACTGTGTTTCTGACCACTGTGTTTCTGACCACTGTGTTTCTGACCAGTGTGTCACTGACCAATGTGTTTGTGACCACTGTGTTCCTGACCACTGTGATTCTGACCATTACGTTTATGACCAGTGTGTATCTGAACACTGTGTTTATGACCATTGTGTTTCTGACAACTGTGTTTCTGACCACTGCGTTTCTGACCAGTGTGTTTCTGACCACAGTGTTTCTGACCACAGTGTTTCTGACGATTGTGTTTCTGAACACTGTGTTTCTGACCACTGGATTTCTGACCACTGTGTTTCTGACCATTGTGTTTCTGACCAGTGTGTTTCTGACCAGTGTGTTTCTGACAAGTGTGTTTCTGACCATTGTGTTTCTTACCACTGTGTTTCTGACCAGTGTGTTTCTGACCATTGTGTTTCTGACCAGTGTGTTTCTGACCAGTGTGTTTCTGACAAGTGTGTTTCTGACCATTGTGTTTCTTACCACTGTGTTTCTGACCAGTGTGTTTCTGACCATTGTGTTTCTGACCACTGTGTTTCTGACCAGTGTGTTTATGACCACTCTGTTTTTGACCACTGTGTTTCTGACCATTGTGTTTCTTACCACTGTGTTTCTGACCAGTGTGTTTCTGACCATTGTGTTTCTGACCACTGTGTTTCTGACCAGTGTGTTTATGACCACTCTGGTTTTGACCACTGTGTTTCCGACCCCTGTGTTTCTGACCACTGTATTTCTGACCAGTGTGTTTCAAACCACTGTTTTTCTGACCAATGTGTTTCTGACCACCGTGTTTCTGACCACTGTGTTTCTGACCAGTGTGTTTCTGACCACTGTGTGCCTGACCAGTGTGTTTCTCACCAGGGTGTTTCTGACCACCGTGTTTCTGACCAGTGTTTTTATGGCCACTTTGTTTCTGACTACTGTGTTTATGACCACTGTGTTTCTGACCATTGTGGTTCTGACCACTGTGTTCCTGACGAGTGTGTTTCTGACCAGTGTGTTTCTGAGCAGTGTGTTTCTGACCACTGTGTTTCTGACCGTTGTGCTTCTGACCAGTGTGTTTGTGAACACTGTGTTTCTGACCACCGTGTTTCTGACCACTACGTTTCCGAGCAGTGTGTTTCTGACCACCGTGTTTCTGACCACGGTGTTTCTGACCACTGTGTTTCTGACGAGTGTTTCTCTGACCACTGTGTTTATGACCAGTGTGTTTCTGACCACTGTGTTTCTCACCACTGTGTTTCTGACCAGTGTGTTTCTGACCAGTGTGTTTATGACCACTGTGTTTCTGACCAGTGTGCTTCTGACCAGTGTGTTTCTGACCACTGTGTTTCTCACCACTGTGTTTCTGACCAGTGTGTTTCTGACCAGTGTGTTTATGACCACTGTGTTTCTGACCAGTGTGCTTCTGACCAGTGTGTTTCTGACCACTGTGTTTCTGACCACGATGTTTCTGACCACTGTGCTTCTCACCACGGTGTTTCTACCAGTGCGGTTGTGACCATTGTGTTTCTGACCACTATGTTTCTGACCACCGTGTTTCTGACCACTCTGTTTCTGACCAGTGTGTTTCTAACCAGTCTGTTTCTGAGCAGTCTGTTTCTTACCACTGTGTTTCTGACCACTGTGTTTTTAACCAGTGTGTTTCTGACCACTGTGTTTCTGACCACTGTGTTTCTGACCAGTGTGTTTCTGACCAATGTGTTTCTCACCACTGTGTTTCTGACCACTGTGTTTCTGACCAGTTTGTTCTTACCAGTGTGTTTCTGACCATTGTGTTTCTTACCACTGTGTTTCTGATCAGTGTGTTTCTGAGACAAGTGTTGAGCTGGGTTGCTAGTCAGACGTTATAGATCTGGGCGGTGCAAGAAAGACAAGCTGCCGAGGGAATTGAAGTGACAAGCAACGCAGAGGATGACAATGATGATTGATTGATAGAGATTACAAAAGCGAAAGATACACAGTTATAGTCTTCCTAAAGTAGTGCTCGCTAGTACCCCTTGGAGGAAGGAGCGCCGCTTTGTCTCATTCAGGCGATGTGTGGCGATGATTGCACAATAGCGCGACTTTATTTTTTTCTCATAGGTTCCCGGTTGGAGTATTGTCGGTGCACAGATCTTGTTTGTGCGTGCTTGCTGAAATTTGTGTGGCTTTTCTTATTTGCTCGTGCTCGGATGTGTTCCGTTCTTCTCGCTGGTTTCTCTTATTGGATTTCTGACAATGAGATACACCATAGGCGCATTAAATACACCATACATGCATGATATATGCCACAGGTGCATGAGATATACCAAAGGCACATGTGATACACCATAGGCGCATCACATACACCATAGGCACATGAGATACACCGTAGGCACATGAGATACACCATAGGCACATGAGAGACAACAGAGGCGCATGAGATATACCATAGGCTTATGAGATACACCATAGGCACATGAGATACACCATAGGTGCATGGGGTACACCATAGGTGCATGAGATACACCATAAGCACATGAGATACACCATATCTGCATGAGATAAGCCATAGGCACATGAGATACACCATAGGCACATGAGATACATCATAGGTACATGAGATACACCATAGGCATATGAGATGCACCATAGGCGCATGAGATACACCATAGCACACATGAGATATACCATTGGCACATGAGATACAACATAGGTACATGAGATATACCATAGGCACATGAGATACACCATATCTGCATGAGATAAGCCATAGGCACATGAGATACATCATAGGTACATGAGATACACCATAGGCATATGAGATGCACCATAGGCGCATGAGATACACCATAGCACACATGAGATATACCATTGGCACATGAGATACAACATAGGTACATGAGATATACCATAGGCAAATAAGATACACCATAGGCACATGAGATACACCACAGGAACATGAGATACGCCATAGGTGCATGAGATACATCATAGGCACATGATATACACAATAGGCACATGAGATACACCATAGGCGCATGCGATACACCATGCGCACATGCGATAGACCATAGGCACATGAGATACACCATAGGCGCATGAGGTACACCATTGGTGTATGAGATACACCATATGCACATGAGATACACCATATGCGCATAAAATACACCATAGGCACATGAGTTACACCATAGACACATGAGATACACCATTTGCAAATGAGATACACCATATGCACGTGAGATGCACCATAGGGACATGAGATACACCATATGCGCATGAGATATTCCATAGGCACGTGAGATATACCATATGCACATGAGATACACCGTATACGCATAAGATACACCATATGAATATGAGATATACCATGGGTGCATGAGATATACCATGAGCACATGCGATACACCATAGGCGCATGCGATACACCATAGGTGCATGAGATACACCATAGGTGCATGACATACACCATAGGCACATGAGATACACCATAGGTGCATAAGATGTGCCACAGGCACATGAGACACCATAGGCATATGAAATACACCATAGGCGCATGATATACACCACAGGCGCATGAGATACACCATAGGCGTATTAGATACACCATAGACACATGAGATACACCACAGGGCACATGAGATACACCATAGGTACATGACATACACCATTGATACATGATATACACCATAGGCATATGAGATATACCATAGGCACATGAGATTCACAATAGGCGCATGAGATAAACCAATGGCACATAAGATACACCATAGGTACATGAGATACACCACTTGGCACATGGGATACACCACATGTACAGATACACAATGGGCACATGAGATACACCATAGGTGCATGAGACATACCATAGGCACGTGAGATACACCATAGGCACATGAGATACACGACAGGTACATGAGATACAACATTGCACACATGAGATACACCATAGGCACATGAGATATACCATAGGCACATGAGATACCCCATTGGCGCATGAGATATACCATAGGCACATGAGATACACCATAGGCGCATGAGATACATCATAGGCATGTGAGATACACCATAGGCACATGAGTTATACCATATGTGCATGCGATAACCCATAGGGTATATGAGATACACCATAGGCGCATGCGATTCCCCATCGGGACATGAGATACACCATATCAGACGTGCAATACACCACACGCACATTACATACATCGTAGGCAAACGAGATACACCATAAGTACATGAGATACACCATAGCGCATGAGATCCACCACAGGCACATGAGATACACCACATGTACGTGAGATACACCTTAGGCGCATGAGATACACCATATGCACATTAGATACACCATAGGCGCATGAGATACATCATAGGCATGTGAGATACACCATAGGCACATGAGATACACCATAGGTGCATGAGATACACAATAGGGCACGTAATAAACACCATATGCACATGAGACACACCATAGGCAGATGCGATACACCATAGCACACATTAGATACACCTTGTACACATGAAATAGACCATAGGCACATGAGATGCACCATATGTACATGCGATACACCATGGGCACATGGGATACACCATAGGCACATAAGATACACCTGGGCACATGAGATACACGATGGGCACATTAGATACACCATAGGTGCATGAGATACACCATAGGCGCATAAGATACACCGTAGGAAGATGAGATACACCGTATGCATATGAGATACACCATAGGCACATGCGATATACCACAGACACATGAGATACACCATAGGCACATGAGAGACACCATAGGCACATGAGATACACCATAGGCACATGAGATATACCATAGGCACATG
>SZWC01000131.1:226403-243294 GCA_023375785.1 Penium margaritaceum | reverse complement strand
ATGAGATACACCATAGGCACATGAGATATACCACAGACACATGAGATACACCATAGGCACATGAGAGACACCATAGGCACATGAGATACACCATAGGCACATGAGATATACCATAGGCACATGACATACACCAAAGACACATGAGATACACCATAGGCACATGTGATATACCATAGGCATATGCGATACACCATATGCACATGAGATACACCATAGGCGCATGAGATATACCGCAGGTGCATGAGATACACCATATGCAAATGCAACACACCATAGGCACATGAGATACACCATAGGTACATGAGATACACCACACCCATGAGATACACCATAAGTACATGATATACACCATAGGCACATGAGATACACCTTTGGTGCATGAGATACACCATAGGCGCACGAGATACATCGTAATGTCCCGTGTAGCTCATGCGCCTATGGTGTATCTCATGCGCCTGTGGTGTATCTCATGTGCCTATGGTGTATCTCATGCACCTATGGTGTATGTCATGTGCATATGGTGTATCGCATGTGCCTATGGTGTATCACATCTGCCTATGGTGTATCTCATGTGCCTATGGTGTATCTCATGTGCCTACGGTGTACCGCATTTGCCCATGGTGTATCTCATGCGTGTATGGTGTAATTCATGTACCTGTGGTGTATCTCATGCGCCTATGGTGTATCTCATGTGTCTATGGTGTATGTCATCTACCTATTGTGTATCCCATGCGCCTGTGGTGTATCTTATGTGCATATGGTGTATCTTATGTGCCTGTCTTGTATCTCGTGTTCCCGTGGCGTATCTCATGTACCTATGGTGTATCTCATATACCTTTGGTGTATCGTATGCGCCAATGGTGTATCTCATGTGGCTGTGGTGTATCTCATGTGCCTATGGTGTATCATATGCACCTATGGTATATCGCATGTGGCTATGGTGTATCGTATGCGCCTATGGTGTATCTCATGCGCCTATGGTGTATGTCATTTGCCTATGGTATATCTCATGCGCTTATGGTGTATCTCATGCACCTATGGTATATCGCATGTGCCTATGGTTTACTTCATGCGCCTATGGTGTATCGCATGCGCCTATGGTGTATCTCATGCACCTATGGTGTATCTCATGCACCCATGGTGTATCACATGCGCGTATGGAGTATGTCATGTGCCTATGGCGTATCGCATGTACCTATGGTGTATATTATGCACATATGGTGTATCGCATGCGCCTATGGTGTATCGTATGTGCCTATGGTGTATCTCATGTTTCTATTGTGTATCGCATGCACCTATGGAGTGTCTCATGCGGCTATGGTGTATCTAATGCACCCATGGTGTATGTCATGTGCCTCTTGTGTATCTCATGCACATATGGTGTATTTTATGCGCTTACGGTATATCTAATGCGCCTATGGTGTATCTCATGTGCATGTGGTGTATCTCATGTACCTGTGGTGTATCTCATGTGCCGGTTGTGTATCTCATGTGCCTATGGTGTATGTCAGGTGCATATGATACATCTCATGCACCTATGGCGTATCTCACGTGCCTATGGTGTATCTCACATGCATCTGGTGTATATCGTGCCCATATGGTGTGTCGCATGTGCCTATGGTGTATCTCGTGTACCTATGGTGTATGTCATGTGTCTATGGTGTACCGCATGTGCCTATGGTGTATCGCATGTGTCTATGGCATTTCTCATGTGCCTATGGTGTATCTCATGTGCCTATGGTGTATCTCGTGTGCCTACAGTGTATCTCATGTGCCCATGGTGTATCTCATGTGCCCATGGTGTATCTCATGTGCCTGTGGTATATGTCATGCGCCTATGGTGTATCCCATGTCATATGGTATATCTCATGCGCCTATGTTGTATCTCATGTGCCTATGGTTT
Organism: Penium margaritaceum; assembly: GCA_023375785.1. Classification (NCBI taxonomy): domain Eukaryota; kingdom Viridiplantae; phylum Streptophyta; class Zygnematophyceae; order Desmidiales; family Peniaceae; genus Penium; species Penium margaritaceum. The sequence continues at coordinate 241,391 of SZWC01000131.1, read as the reverse complement.
GTCTCATGTGCGTATGGTGTATCTCATGCACATATGGTGTATCGCATGCGCCTATGGTGTATCTCATGTGCCTATGGTGTATCTCGTGTGCCTACGGTGTATCTCATGTGCCTATGGTGTATCTCGTGTGCCTACGGTGTATCTCATGTGCCTATGGTGTATTGCATGTGCCCATGGTGTATCTCATGTGCCTGTGGTATATGTCATGCGCCTATGGTGTATCCCATGTCATATGGTATATCTCATGCGCCTATGTTGTATCTCATGTGCCTATGGTTTGTCTCATGTGCTTATGGTGTATCTCATGCACATATGGTGTATCGCATGCGCCTCTGGTGTATCTCATGCGCCTATGGTGTATCACATGCGCCCATGATGTATCTCATGCGCGTGTGATGTATCTCATGCACCTATCATGTATCTCATGCGCCCATGGTGTATCAAATGCGCCTATGGTGTATCTCATGTACCTGTTGTGTATATCATGCGCCTATGGTGTATCACATGTGCCCATGGTGTATCTCATGAGCCTATGCTTATCTCATGTACCTATGGTGTATCTCATGTGCCTATGGTATACCTCATGCACCTATGGTGTATCCCATGTGCCTATGGTGAATCTCATGTGCCTATGGTGTATCTAATGCGCTTATTGGTGTATCTTGTATGCTTATGGCACGTCTCATGTGCCTATGGTGTATCTCATGTGCCTATGGTGTATCTCATGTGCATATAGTATATCGCATGCGCCTATGGTCTATTTCATGTGCCTATGGTGTATCTAATGTACCTATGGGGTATCTAATGTGCCGATGGTGTATCTTATGCGCATATGGTGTATCCATGTGCCTATGGTGTATGTCATGTGCATGTGGTGTATCTCATGTGTCTATGGTGTATTTCACGTACCTATGGTGTATCGCATGCGCCCGTGGTGCATCTCATGTGTGTTATTGTGTATCTCATGTGCCTATGGTGTTTCTCATGTGCCTATTGTATATCTCATGTATCTATGGTGTATCTCACGTGCCTGGTGTATCTCATGTGCCTATGGTGTATCTCATGCACATATGGTGTATATCATGTGCCTATGGTGCATTGCATGTGCCTATGGTGTATCATATGCACCCATGGTGTATCTCTTGCGCCTGTGGTGTATCTCATGCGCGTGTGGTGTATCTCACGTGCGTGTGGTGTATCTCATGCGCCTACGATGTATCTTGTGTGCCTATGGTGTATCTCATGCACTTATGGTGTATCTCATCTGCCTTTTGTCGATATCATGTCCCTATGGTATATCTCATGTCCCTATGGTGTATCTCATGCACCTGTGGTGTATCGCATGTGCCTATGCTGTCTCTCATGCACCTGTGGTGTATTGCATGTGTCTATGGTGTATCTCATGCGTCTATGGTGTATCTCGTGCACCTATGGTGTATCTCATGCGCGTGTGGTGCATCTCATGCGCGTGTGGTGTGTCTCATGCGCCTATGGTGTATCTCATGCGCCTATGGTATGTCTCATGTACCTATGGTGTATCTCATCTGCCTTGAGTTTATCATGCGCATATGGTATATCTCATGTGCCTATGGTGTATCTCATGCGCCTATGGTGTATCTCGTGTGCCTATGGTGTATCTCATGTGGCTACGGTGTATCTCGTGTGCATATGGTGTATCTCATGTACCTATGGTGTATCTCATGCACCTATGGTGTATGTCACCTTCCTATGGTGTATCGCATGCGCCTATGCTGTATCTCATGCACCTTTTGTGTATCTCATGGTCATATGGTAAATCTCATGTACCTGTGGTATATCTCATGTGCCTATGGTGTATGTCATGCGCCTATGGTGTATCGCATGCGCCTATGGTGTATTGCATGTGCCTATGGTGTATCTCATGTGCCTACGGTGCATCTTATATGCATGTGGTACATCATGTGCGCATATGGTGTATCTCATGTGCCCATGGTGTATCTCATGCGCATATGGTGTATCTCATGTGCCTATGTTGTGTTTCATGTGCCTATGGTGTATTGCATGCGCCTATGGTATATCTCATGTGTGCTATGGTGTATCTCATACACTTATGGTGTATCTAACATGCCTATAGTGTATCTCATGTGCCTATGGTGTATCTCAAGTGCCTATGGTGTGTCTCATGTGCCTATGGTGTATCGCATTGGCCTATGGTGTATCTCATGTACCTATGGTGTATCTGGTGTGCCTATGCTGTATCTCGTGCGCCTATGCTGTATCTCATGTGCCCATTGTGTACGTCATGTGCCTATGGTTTATCTCATGCGCCTATTGTGTATCTCATGTTAGTTATGGTGTATCTCATGCGCCTATGGTGTATCGCATGCACCTATGATCTATCTCATGCACCCATGGTGTATCTCACGTGCCTATTTTTATCCCAAGTGTGCTATGGAGTATCTCATGTACCTATGGTGTGTCTCATGTGCCTATGGTGTATGTCATGTGTCTATGGTGTATCTCATGTGCCTTTGTTATATCTTATGCGCCCATGGTATATCTCATGCGCCTATGGTGTATCTCATGCGCCCGTGGCGTATCTCATACGTGTATGGTGTATTTCATGTGCCCATGTGTATGTCATACGCCCATGGTGTATCTCATATGCCTATGGTGTATCCCATGAGCCTATGGTGTATCTCTTGTGCCTATGATGTATCTAACGTATGCTATGGTATATATCATGTGCCTATGGCATATCCCATGTACCTTGTGGCGCATCTCATCTGCGTGTGGTGTATCTTATGCACATATGGTGTATCTCACGTGACTATGGTGTATCTCATGCGCCCATGGTGTATCTCATGCACCTATGGTGTATCTCATGCGCCTATGGTGTATCTCATACGCGTATGGTGTATCGCATGTACCCATGTGTATCTCATGCACCTATGGTGTATCTCATATGCCTATGGTGTATCCCATGAGCATATGGTGTATCTCATGCGCCTATGGTGTATATAATGTATGCTATGGTGTATCTCATGTGCCTATGGTATATATCATGTGCCTGTGGTGTATATCATGTGCGTGTGGTGTATCTTTATGCGCCTATGGTGTTTCTCATGCGCATGTGGTGTATTTCATGCACCTATGGTGTCTCTCATGCGCCTACAGTGTATCTCATACGCCTATGGTGGATCGCATCCGCCTATGGTATATCTCATGTGCCTATGGTGTATCTCATGTGCCTACGGTGTATCTCATGTGCCCGTGGTGTATCTCATGCACTTATGGTGTATACCATGTGCCTATGGTGTATCTCATGTCCCTATGGTGTATATCATGTGCCTATGGTGGTTCTCATGTGCCTATGGTGTATCTCACGTGCCTATGGTGTATCCCATGCGCCTATGGTGTATCTCATGCGCATATGGTGTGTCTCATGCGCCTATGGTGTATCTCAGGCGCTTATGTTGTATGTCATGCGCCTATGGTGTATCTTATGCGCCTGTGGTGTATGTCATCTACCTATGGTGTATCTGATGTGCCTATGGTATATCTCGTGTACCTATGGTGTATCTCATGTTCCTACGGTGTATCTCATGTGCCTATGGTGTATCTCATGCACATATGGTGTATCACATGTGCCTATGGTGTATCTCATTCGCCTATGGTGTATGTCATGTGCCTATGGTGTATCTCATGCGCATATGGTGTATCTCATTTGCCCATGCTGTATCTCAAGAGCCTATGCTGTATCTCATGTGCCCATGGTGTATCGCATGTGGCTATGGTGTATCCCATGCACATATGGTGTATCTCATCTGCCTATGGTGTATCTCACTTGCATATGGTGTCTCTCGTGCGCATATGGTATATCTCATGCGCCTATGGTGTATTTCATGCGCCTATGTTGTATGTCATGCGCATACGGTGTATCTCATGTGCCTATGTTGTATCTCATCTGCGTATGGTGTATCGCATGTGCCTATGGTGTATCTCATGCGCGTATGGTGTATCTCATATGCCTATGGTGTATCACATGTACATATGGTGTATCTCACGTGCCTATGGTGTATGTCATGTGCCTGTTGTGTATCTCATGCAGCTATGGTGTATCTCATGTGCCTATGGTGTATCTCATGCGCGTATGGTGTATCTCATATGCCTATGGTGTATCACATGTACATATGGTGTATCTCACGTGCCTATGGTGTATGTCATGTGCCTGTTGTGTATCTCATGCAGCTATGGTGTATCTCATGTGCATATGGTGTATCCCATGTGCTCATACTGTATCTCATGTTCATATTGTGTCTCTCATGTGTCGATGATGTATTTCATGTGCCTATGGTGTACGGTTTGCGCCTGTGGTGTATCTTAGATGGCTGTGGTGTATATCATGCGCCTATGTTGTATCTTATGCGCCTATGGTGTATCACGTGCCTGTGGTATATCACATGTCCCTATGGTGTACCTCATGTGCCTATGGTGTTTTTTATGCACCTCTAGTGTATCTTATGTTGCTATGGTGAATCTCATGCGCCTATGGTGTATCTTATGTGCCTATGGTGTATCGCGTGTGCCTATGTTGGATCTCATGTGCCTATGTTGTATCTCACGTGCCTATGGTGTATCTCATGATCCTATGGTGTATTGCATGCCCCTTATGGTGTCGTTCATGCGCCTTATGTGTATCTCATGCGCCCATGGTGTTTCCAATACGCCTATGGTGTGTTTCATAAGCATATTGGTTATCTCATGTATCCATGGTGTATCGCAGGTGCCAATGGCGTATCTCATGCATCCATAGTGTATGTCATGTGCCTATGGTGTGTCTCGTGTTTCTATGGTGTATCTCATGCGCCCATGGTGTATATCGTGTGCATATGGTACATCTCATGGGCCTATGCTGTATCTCATGTGCCTATGGTGTATCCCATTGGCCCATTGTGTATATCATGTACCCATGGTGCATCTGATGAGCCTTTGGTGTATCTCACGTGCCTATGGTGTATCTCATGGACATATGGTATATCTCATGCGCCTATCGTGTATCTTATGCGCCCATGGTGTATCTCATGGGCATATGGCATATGTCGTGCCTATGGTGTATCTCACGCGCCTATGGTGTTTCTCGTGTGCGTATGTTGTATCTCATGTGCCTATTGTGCATGTCATGTACCTATGGTGTATCTCATGTACATATGGTATATCTCATGTGCCTATGGTGTATCTCATGTGCATATGATGTATAGCATGCGCCTATGTTGTATCCGTGTGCCTATTGTCTATCTCATGTGCCTTTGGTATGTCTCATATGTCTATAGTGTATCTCATTTTCCTATGGAGTCTCTCATGTGTCTATGGTGTATCTCATGCGCCTATGGTGTATCTCATGTGCCTATGGCATGTTTTAGGTGCCTTTTGTATATCTCATGTGCCTATGGTGCATCTCATGTGCCAATGGTGTATCTCATGTACCTATGGTGTATGTCATGTGCCTATGCTGTATCCCATTTCCCTATGGTGTATCTCATGCTCCTATGGTGTGTCTCATGTGCATATGGTATATCTAATGTGCCTATGGTGTATCTCATGCGCATTTGGTGTGTCACGAGCGCATATGGTGTATTTTGTGCGCCTTTGGTATATCTCATGCGCCTATGGTGTATCTCATGCGCGTGTAGTGTATCTCATAAGGCTATGGTATATCTCATGTGCCTTTGGTGTATCTCATGCGCCTATGGTGTGTCTCATGTGCCTATTGTGTATATCACGTACCTATGGTGTATCACATATGCCTATGGTGTATCGCATGTGCATATGGAGTATCTCATGTACCTATGGTGGATCTCATATGCCTACGGAGTACCTCATTTGCCTATGGTGTATCTGATATGCCTATAGTGTACCTCATGTGCCTATGGCCTATCTCATGCGCCTATGGTGTATCTCATGTGCCTATGGTATATCTCATGCGCCTATGGTGTATCTCAGGTGCCTTTGGTGTATCTCGTGCGACTATGGTGTATCGCACCCACCTACGGTGTATCTTTTATACCTATGGTGTATCTCATGTACCTATGGTGTATCTTATGTGCCTGAGGTGTATCGTATGCACGTATCGTGTTTCTCATGTGCCTATTGTCTATCTCATGCGCCTATGGTGTATCTTATGTGCCTATGGTGCATTTCATGTGCCTATGTTGTAACGCATGCAACTATGGTATATTTCATTTGTGCCATGATGTATCTCATGCGCATATTGTTTATCTCATGTACCAATGGTGTTTCTTATGTGCCTATGGTATATCTCACGTGCCTATGGTGTATCTCATGTGCCTATGGAGTATCTCATGCACATATGGTGTATCTCATGTGCATATGGTGTATTGCATGTACCTATGGTGTATCTCATGCGCCAGTGTTGTATCTCATGTGCCTATGGTGTATCTCAGATGCCTAAGCTGTATCTCATGTGCCTATGGTGTATTTCATGTGCCTATGGTGTATCTCATGCGCCTATGGTGTATCTCATATGTGCTATGGTGTATCTCATGTGCATATGGTGTTTCTCATGCACCTATGGTCTATCTCATGCGCCCATAGTGTATCTCATGTGCCTATGGTATATCTCAAGTGTGATATGGAGTATCTCATGTGCCTATGGTGTATCTCATGCGCCTATGGTGTATCTCATGCGCCTATGGTGTATCTCATGCGCCTATGGTGTATCTCATGCGCCTATGGTGTATCTCATGCGCCTATGGTGTATCTCATGCGCCTATGGTGTATCTCATGCGCCTATGGTGTATCTCATGCGCCTATGGTGTATCTCATGCGCCTATGGTGTATCTCATATGTGCTATGGTGTATCTCATGTGCATATGGTGTTTCTCATGCACCTATGGTCTATCTCATGCGCCCATAGTGTATCTCATGTGCCTATGGTATATCTCAAGTGTGATATGGAGTATCTCATGTGCCTATGGTGTATCTCATGCGCATATGGTGTGTGTCATGTGCCTATGGTGGATCTCATGTGCCTATGCTGTATCTAATGCGCCTATGGTGTATCTCATGCGCATATGGTGTATCTCATGCTCCTATGGTGTATCTCATGTTGCTATGGTGTATGTCATGCACCTGTGGAGTATCTCTTGCGGTTATGGTGTATCTCATGTGCCTATCGTGTATCTCACGAGCCTATGGCATATCTCATGCGCATATGGTGTATCTGATGGATGCTATGGTGTATCGCATGTGTCTATGGTGTATCGCATGTGCATATGATGTATCTCATGTGCGTGTGGTGTATCGTATGCGCCTATGGTGTATCTCATGTGGCTACGGTGTATCTCATGTCCCTATGGTGTATCGCATGCACCTATGGTGTATCTCATGTGCCTATGATGTATCGCATGCGCCCGTGGTGTATTTCATGTGCCTATGGTGTATCGCATGCGCCTATGGTGTACATCATGCGCCCATGGTGTATCTCATGTGCTTATGGTGTATCACATGCACATGTGCCTATGGTGTATGTCATGTGCATATGGTGTATCTCATGCGCCTATGGTGTATGTCATGTGCCTATGGTATATCTCATGCGCCTATGCTATATCTCGTGCACGTATGGTGTACTACCACGTGCCGATGGTGTATCTCATGTGCCCATGGTGTATCCCATGTGCGTATGGTGTATCTCATGTACATATGGTGTAACCCATGTGCCTATGGTGTATCTCATGCACCTACTGTGTATCTCATGCGCTTATGGTGTATCTCATGCGCCTATGGTGTATCTCATGAGCTTGCATTGTATCTCATGCACATATGGTGTATCTCATGCCCCCATGGTGTATGTCATGTGCCTATGGTATATCTGATGTGCCTCTGGTATATCCCATGTGCCCATGGTGTATCGCATGTGCATATGGTACATCGCATGTGCCTATGGTGTATCTCATGCCCATATGGTGTATCTCATGTGGCTATTTGTTTATCTCATGCGCCTATGGTGTATCTGATGCGCATATGGTGCATGTCATGTACCTATTGTGTATCGCATGCGCCTATGGTGTATCTTATGTGCCTTTGGTGTACTTCATGTGCATTTGGTGTACCTCATGCACATATGGTGTATCTCATGTGCCTGTGTTGTATCTCATGCACCTATGCTGTATCTCGTGTGCATATGGTGTATCTCATGTGCCTATGGTGTATCTCATGTACATATGGTGTACATCATCCGCCTATGGTGTATCTTACGCGTCTATGGTATATCTCGTGTACCCATGGTATATCTCATGTGCCTATGGTGTTTCGCATGTGCCCATCGTGTATCTCATGTGCCAATGGTGTATCTCATGTGCCTTTGGTGTATCTCATGCGCCTGTGGTGTATCACATGCACCTTTGGTGTATCTCATGGGCCTATGATGTATCTCATGCGCTTATGTTGTATCTCATGCACTTATGGTGCATCTCATGTACCTATGGTGTATGTAATGTGCATATGCTGTATCTGATGTACATACGATGTATCTCACGTGTCTATGGTGTATCTCATGTGCCTACGGTGTATCTCATGTACATATGGTGTATCTAATGCACACATGGTGTATGTCATGTGCATATGGTGTATCTCATGTGCCTATGGTGTATTGGATGGACCTTTGGTGCATGTCATGTGCCTTTGGTGTATCTCATGCGCCTATGGTGTTTAACTTGCACCCATGGTGTATCTCACGTGCATATGGTATATCTCGTGCTCCTATGGTGTATCGCATGTGCATTTGGTGTATCTCATGTGCCTATGGTCTATATCATGTGCGTATGGTGTATCTCATGTGCCTATGGTACATCTCATGCACCTTTGGTGTATATCATGGGCCTTTGGTGTATCTCATGCACCTATGGTGTATCTCATGCGCCTATGGTTTATCTAATGCTCTTATGTTGTATCTTATACACATATGGTGTATCTCATGTGCCTATGGTGTATGTCATGTGTCTATGGTGTATCGGATGAGCCTATGGTGTATCTCATGTGTCTATGGTATATCTCATTTGCCCAGGGTGTATCTCATGTACATAAGTTGTATCTCATGCACATATGGTGTATCTCATGTTCCTATGGTGTACCTCATGTTCATATGGTGTATCAGATGCACCTTTGGTGCTTTTCATGTGCCTATGGTGTCTCTCATGCGCTTATGGTGTATCTCATGTACATGTGTTGTACCTCATGTGCCTTTGGTGTGCCTCATGTGCATATGCTGTATCTTATCTGCCTTTGTTGTATCTCATGCGCATATGGTGTATCTCATGTGCCTATGCTTTTTGTCATGTGCCTATGGTGTATCTCATGTGCCTATGTTGTATCTCATGTGCCTACGGTGTATCGCACGTGCCTGTGGTGTATCGCATGCACGTATGGTATATCCCATGTGCCTATGGTGCATCTCGTGCGCATATGGTGTATCTCATTGGCCTATGGTGTATGTAATGTGCCTATGGTGTATCTCATGCGCCTATGTTACATCTCGTGTGCCTACCGTGTCTCTCATGTGCTCATGGTGTATCTCATGTGCGTATGGTTTATCTCATGCGCCGATGGTGTATCGCATGTGCCTATGGTTTATCTCATGTGCCTATGGTGTATCTCATGTGGCCATGGTGTATCTCATGCGCCTATGGTGTATCGCATGCGCCTACGGTGTATTTCATGTGCCTATGGTGTATCTCATGTGCCTATGGTGTATCTGAAAGAAAGTAATGATCGTTGAATGCCTGAATAGGGTATCCTTGGTGGCCAGACAAGTCACAGTACAATTCTAGTGATCAGAGAAAGTGTACTAGCCATACACAGATGGCACCAGATGGCAACCCAGTGACACCAGAGGAGATGGTATGGTCTTGATAAAATGGCAATTGATGGAATTGAATACAAGTGAGCAAACGACAGGATTTATGTGGCACTGCCGCGGTTCACGTCTCTGCCACTCCGTGCACTGTGGCAGGCTCCATAAGTGTGCCGCCAGAGGGGCCTCTCAAACATCTTCACTTGACGGTGCGGTCACATGACACCTGGTTCTAGCTACTTGATCCTCCCCTGTTCTCGGTGTCCATCTACATTTATGCATTGGTCGCTGATCGTCGATGCACATATGATGAGGGGAAATCCACGGTCGATTAATTGATTGATAGATTGATAATCGATAAGAGCCGGAGACCTGTCCGGCATCCCTTGTGTCTGTCACCTCGGTGTACGCTGCCGATGGTCCAGGTCAGCACATCTCACTCCTCCCCATGTGTCGAAACCATTCCGCTTCCATATGCGATTCCCACACGAACATATACTGTTGATTAGCTGGTACCTCTCAAAAACAGGTACACAGTGGACAGGGCGGGGAATGGGATTACCCTCCCTCCTGATCCCAGCTGGCAGCAGGCAGTAGGCAGTACAAAGAGTGGGGTAGCTGGCAGAGGATCAGGGGAGAGAGTGGCGCCTCTCCCCTGGCCCTCTACTTTTACCCCTTTTCTCCTCTACTTTTACCCTTTTTTGTCAGTGTGCACACACACACCCAGAATAACCTATTTCCAGCTTTTCCTCCCCCTGTGTGTCAATGNTTGATAATCGATAAGAGCCGGATACCCGTCCGGCATCCCTTGTGTCTGTCACCTCGGTGTACGCTGCCGATGGTCCAGGTCAGCACATCTCACTCCTCCCCATGTGTCGGAACCATTCCGCTTCCATATGCGATTCCCACACGAACATATACTGTTGATTAGCTGGTACCTCTCAAAAACAGGTACACAGTGGACAGGGCGGGGAATGGGATTACCCTCCCTCCTGATCCCAGCTGGCAGCAGGCAGTAGGCAGTACAAAGAGTGGGGTAGCTGGCAGAGGATCAGGGGAGAGAGTGGCGCCTCTCCCCTGGCCCTCTACTTTTACCCCTTTTCTCCTCTACTTTTACCCTCTTTTTTCAGTGTGCACACACACACCCAGAAGAACCTATTTCCAGCTTTTCCTCCCCCTGTGTGTCAATGACTCGTCCTAAAACAAAACAGCAAGAAAACAAACAAAAGGTAAAAGTCCTCTATCATGCCCTCCCCTTATCTATGAGTACTACAACCCTTTTTTTGGTCTGGTGGGTATTTGTTTGTCTGCACTCATCCTCTCTTGTGGTCTCAGGTTTACATCGAGTGGGCCATGTTACATGGATATCTACGCTCCAACTCCACTCGCCTCATGTGTGTGTATTGTTATGGCCCAAGGAGAGAGGGATGCGATGCGCATGTGATTTGTGAAATGCGGTCCATAATGCATGTGCTCCGTGATGTGATAGTGGAGTGCTCATTCTCTCAGTTGCCACCTCATCGGGGGCCTGAGTTACAAGGGTCATACTCATATGGTCATTCCAATGAGGTTGCAGAGTACATCATGCCGTTTGTGATCAAGAGCCTTAGTGAACAGATCTGCCACCTGTTCCATTTTTGCGACGTGCTCCATAAGCGCTTTGCCATCTGCCACATTACCTCTCACGTAGTGGCACTGGCGTTTGACATGTTTGTTTTGACCATGTATGGTAGAATCTTCACTCAGTGCAATGGTGCTCTCGTTGTCACAGTTCAGAGTCTTCGGTTCCAGCCGATCGAAGCCCAGTTCACCCAAGAGCATACGGATCCAAACTGCTTCCCTCGTAGCTTCGCTTGCAGCAATGTACTCTGCTCCAGTTGAGGAACATTCCACCACAGATTTCTTCTTGGACCGCCAGCTCACGATACCTCCAGCCAAAAGGAACACGTACCCTGATGTGGGCTTGTTTGTTGTTTTGTCTCCGGACAGATCACAATCACAGTAGCCAGTGAGAGTCACGATGGCTCGTGGTGTTTAGCAAATCTTCATTGCAGAGTAGCACCGTATACACTTGATGCAGCTCTTGGCCTGGAGTACAGGGGCCTTGGTCGGTGCTTTGCAGCTTTGGCTGAGGAGGCCAACTGCGTAGGACAAGTTGGGACGTGTCCCAATGAATGCATACACGAGCGATCCCACCAGGCTGGAATATGTCTGAGCATCAGCCACCTCGGCCAGCATATCTGCAGTCACGCTGTTGGTAAGGCCGTGGTCAAGTGTGAGTGGCATGGCCATTAGCCGAGGTTGGTCCAGGCCAGACTTGGAGGCCATGCGTTTGCCATATGAGTCCTGTAACAGAGTGACAGCAGAGGCATCTTGGCAGACTTGGATGCCGAGGCAGTACTTCAGGGGACCCATGTCTGTCATCTCAGAGGTCGTGGACAGTGCCTGCTTTAAGGTAGTGATTTCAGCCATGTCACTGCCGGACAAGATGAGATCGTCGACGTAGAGGATCACACCAAGATGGCCCTTGTAGTATATACAATGATCAGAGTGCAGTTGGTGCAGTTCGTGATGAAGGAATATGTCATGTATCTTCTTGTTCCACTGCCGTGGAGCCTGATTGAGACCGTAGAGGGCTTTCAATAACATGCACACCAAGTTTTCATCCATTGGTTCCTTAAAGCCCTTCGGTTGAGACATGAACACCTCCTCTTCCAAGTCACCATTCAGGGGGGTATACTTGACATCCATTTGATGTAGGTGCCACCCTTGACTTGCAGCAAGCGCCACGATAACACGAATGGAAGAATACTTGGCCACAGGGGAAGAAGTGTCACAGTATTTGACACCGTGAACCTGACTGAAACCGCGAGCCACAAGACGGGCCTTGTAGCGGCAAGGCTTGCCATCAGCATCCAGCTTGGTCTTGAAGATCCATTTGCAGGTGACAACCGGTGTACCTGGAGGAAGTGGATCAAGCTCCGAGGTGCCCTACTTGAGGAGTTGTTCAAATGCTTCAACAGCAGCAGCCTGCCAGTCAGCAGCATAAGGGCGAGAGAGAGCATCACGATAGCTGACAGGGTCAATAATATGGGTCACAAGAGCCACATGAAGGAGGTCAGAAGGAGAGTTGGCGTCTTCCAGAACCGCTGCAAGCTGAGCAAAGCCCGCGAAGCAGGAAAAACGGTGGGGCGGCTGGCGGGGTTGCCAACCGTGAGGAAGGCGCGGGTTCGGACGCGGTTGTCGTTCAAGTGGAGGGACAACAGGTAGATGAGGTACCACGGGTGGTAGAACACCATAGTGCTCGTTTGGCGCGAGATCCACATGAACCTTCTCAGCATACGGAAGAGGTGGGTCGTCGATGGGGATGGTGGTCCACTCTAGTTTTGGAAGGGATGGTGCAGGTGCTTGTGGAGAGGAATGACGGTGCTCATCAAAGTGCACACTGCGAATGCGAAAGATGGTCTTGGTTTGTGGATCATAGAGCACGTAGGCTTGGCCAGTTGCCTCGTACCCAACAAGGATGCCCCTTTTGGTAATGAGGGAAATGTTTCTTCCAGAGTGTGGGATGGACCCAAGCATAGTTGGCACAGCTGAAGACGCGAAGGTAGCTGATGTCTGGCCAGTGGCCTGTCCAGGCTTTGAACGGGGAGATAGCATGGGGCAGCTGACGGCAGTACATGAGGTTGTGAATGCGTGCTGCGGTGTTGATGGCCTCCGCCCTAAAGGTAGGGGGAAGGTTGGCATCATGCAGAATGGAACTGGCCTTGTCCAAAAGGGTCCGATTCACACGTTATGCCTTACCATTCTCCTGCGGAGTGAAAGGTACTGTGGCCTCTTGGCAGATGCCCTTTGTTTTGTAGAAGGAGCTGAGGGTGTGGTCAAATAACTCTGTACCGTTGTCAGAGCGGAACCGTTTGATAGTGAGGCCTGACTCATTCTCAACCAGTTTGGTCCAGGAGATGATGATGTCTGCAACTTCAGATTTATGTCGGAGAAAACAAACCCACGTGTAGCGAGTCCGATCATCAACGAGGACAAGGAAATACTGCTTCCCTGACAGTGAGTGAATTTTGATGTAGCAGAGGTCCATGTGAATCAGCTCCAACTTTGCTGTCGTTCTGGCAGGGGGATGGCTGTCAAAGGAGTCTTGACATTGCTTGCCAGCCAGGCAGCCCTCGCAGACGCTTCCAGGGGTTGGAGCAGTGAGAGGAGCTGGCAGAGAGTGTGCCCTATTCTTTTGAGACATATTGGCCAACGTTGACTAGCCAATGTGTTCCCATATGCGATGCCGGAGTTAAGTTATGGACTGTGTGCCAATGGGTGAGGATGAAGTCTGTGGAGCATCATGTGATGTAGCAGGAGCAAAAACCAGTTCGGGCTGCGAGTGATCTGGTGCTTCATCCATAGTGTGGAGTATGGTCAGGTTTCCTCTGCGACGTACACCAGCTACCAGATTGCCTTTTGAAGTTTAGACCTTGCAGCTGTTCTTGAGGTCAAAGATGACTTGATAGCCTTCGTCGTTCAGCTTTGTCACACTGAGAAGAGTTGCGGAGAGATCAAGAACATAGAGGAAATCCTCCAGTAATCTTGAAACTGGCTATCCCTTGAGGTTGATAGTGATATTGACAGTGCCTGTTCCTGTTGCTGGGATAATCTTACCATCACCCAGGCGGACTGCATTTGAAGGATTCCACGGGGTTAGTTTGGTAAACCACTTTGTGTTGTTGGTCACGTGACATGTACAACCAGAGTCAACAATCCAAGCCAGTATACCGGCTGCCAAGAGAAAAGCGCTTTCAATGGAGCATAACACGAGTTCCTCCATGGCGAGTTCTCCAGACCGCCTTAAATCTGGTTCACCACCTGATGGAGTTGGTTCATCAAGGTCATCAAATGTCAGGTCATGATCAGCCTCCAAGCTTCTCAGAGTAGGTGGGGATGGTGATGCTGGAGGTGATGCTGAGGAGTTGCTGTGTGCATCTTGTGCAAGCATGGCCTGTTGATACTGCTGTCTGAATTTGCTCCGTTTGGACAGAAATGGTTGATGTGCCTAAGATTGCTGCAATTCCAGCACTGGACATGAGCCATGGCTCGCGTTCTTGGAAGTTGGGTTGGAAGTTGGGTTGGAAGTTGGG
>SZWC01000131.1:200122-224153 GCA_023375785.1 Penium margaritaceum | reverse complement strand
TTTCTGACCAGTGTGATTCTGACCACTGTGTTTCTGACCACTGTGTTTCTGACCACTGTGTTTCTTACCACTGTGTTTCTGACCAGTGTGTTTCTGACCACTGTGTTTCTGACCACTGTGTTTCTGACCACTGTGATTTTGACCACTGTGTTTATGACTATAATGTTTCTGACCACTTTGTTTCTGACCAGCGTGTTTCTGACTACTATGTTTCAGACCACTGTGTTTCGGACCACTTTGTTTCTTACCAGTGTGTTTCTGACCACTGTGTTTCTCACCAGTGTGTTTTTGACCACTGTGTTTCTGACCGCTGTGTTTCTGACCACTGTGTTTCTGACCACTGTGTTTCTGACCACTGTATTTTGTGACCACTGTCTTCCTGACCACAGTGGTCCTGAACACTATTTTTCTGACCTCTGTGTTTCTGACCACTGTGTTTCTAACCACAGTGTTTCTGACCAGTATGTTTATGACCGCTGTGTTTCTGACCACCATGTTTCTGACCACTGTGTTTCTCACCACTGTGTTTCTGGTCACTGTGTTTCTTACCAGTGTGTTTCAGACCACTGTGTTTCTGACCACCGTGTTTCTGACCAGTGTGTTTCGACCAGTGTGTGTCTGACCAGTGTGTTTCTGACCACTGTGTTTCTGACAACTGTGTTTCTGAGCACTGTGTTTACGACCAGTGTGTTTCTGACCACCGTGTTTCTGACCAGTGTGTTTCTGACCAATGTGTTTATGACCAGCATGTCTCTCACCTCTATGGTTGTGACCAGTGTGTTTCAGACCACTGTGTTTCCGACCAGTGTGTTTCCGACGAGTGTGTTTATGACCATATTGTTTCTGACCAGTGTGTTTCTGACCACTGTGTTTCTCACCAGTAGGTTCTGACCACTGTGTTTCTGACCAGTGTGTTTCTGACCACTGTCTTTCTGACCAAAGTGTTTCTGACCACTGTGTTTCTGACCAGTGTGTTCCAGACCACTGTGTTTCTCACCACTGTGTTTCTGACCAGTGTGATCCTGACCAGTGTGTTTTTGACCAGTGTGTTTCTGAACACTGTGTTTCTGACCACTGTGTTTCTGTTCACTGTGTTTCTGACCACTGTGTTTCTGACCTCTGTGTATTTTATAACTGTGTTTACGACCAGTGCGTTTCTGACCAAGGTGTTTCTGACCGGTGTGTTTCTGACCAATGTGTTTATGACCCGTGTGTCTCTGACCACTGTGTTTCTGACCAGTGAGTTTCTGACCACTACAAGTCTGACCACTGTGTTTCTGACCACCATGTTTCAGACCAGTGTGTTTCCGACAAGTGTGTTTCTGACCACTATGTTTCAGACCACTGTGTTTCTGACCAGTGTGTTTCTGACCACTGTGTTTACGACCAGTGTGTTTCTGACCACCGTGTTTCTGACCAGTGTGTTTCTGACCACTGTGTTATGACCAGGGTGTCTCTCACCACTGTGTTTGTGACCAGTGTGTTTCAGACCACTGTGTTTCTGACCACTGTGTTATGACCAGGGTGTCTCTCACCACTGTGTTTGTGACCAGTGTGTTTCAGACCACTGTGTTTCCGACCAGTGTGTTTCCGACCACTGTGTTTCTGACCACTGTGTTTCTGATCACCGTGTTTCTGACCACTGTGTTTCTGACCACTGTGTTTCTGACCACTGTGTTTACGACCAGTGTGTTTCTGACCACCGTGTTTCTGACCAGTGTGTTTCTGACCACTGTGTTTCTGACCACTGTGTTTCTGACCAGTGTGTTGCTGACCACTGTGTTTCTGACCAGTGTGTTTCTGACCATTGTGTTTCTGACCAGTGTTTCTGACCAGTGTGTTTCTGACCAGTGTGTTTATGACCAGTGTGTTTATGACCACTGTGCTTTTTACCACCGTGCTACTGTGATTCTGACCACTGTGTATGTGACCACTGTGTTTCTGACCATTGTGTTTCTGACCAGTGTTTCTGACCAGTGTGTTTCTGACCAGTGTGTTTATGACCAGTGTGTTTATGACCACTGTGCTTTTTACCACCGTGCTACTGTGATTCTGACCACTGTGTATGTGACCACTGTGTTTCTGACCATTGTGTTTCTGACCAGTGTTTCTGACCAGTGTGTTTCTGACCAGTGTGTTTATGACCAGTGTGTTTATGACCACTGTGCTTTTTACCACCGTGCTACTGTGATTCTGACCACTGTGTATGTGACCACTGTGTTTCTGACCATTGTGTTTCTGACCAGTGTTTCTGACCAGTGTGTTTCTGACCAGTGTGTTTATGACCAGTGTGTTTATGACCACTGTGCTTTTTACCACCGTGCTACTGTGATTCTGACCACTGTGTATGTGACCACTGTGTTTCTGACCATTGTGTTTCTGACCAGTGTTTCTGACCAGTGTGTTTCTGACCAGTGTGTTTATGACCAGTGTGTTTATGACCACTGTGCTTTTTACCACCGTGCTACTGTGATTCTGACCACTGTGTATGTGACCACTGTGTTTCTGACCATTGTGTTTCTGACCAGTGTTTCTGACCAGTGTGTTTCTGACCAGTGTGTTTATGACCAGTGTGTTTATGACCACTGTGCTTTTTACCACCGTGCTACTGTGATTCTGACCACTGTGTATGTGACCACTGTGTTTCTGACCATTGTGTTTCTGACCACTGTGTTTCTGACCACTGTGTTTCTGACCACTGTGTTTCTGACCACTGTGTTTTTGACCACTATGTTTCTGACCACTGTGTTTCTGACCAGTGTGTTTCTGACCACTGTGTATTTCATCACTGTGTTTCTGGCCACAGTGTTTCTGACCAGCGTGTTTCTGACCATTGTGTTTCTGACTAGTGTGTTTCCGACCAGTGTGTTTCTGACCAGTGTGTTTATGACCAGTGTGTTTATGACCACTGTGTTTCTTACCACTGTGTTGCTGACCACTGTGATTCGGACGACTGTGTATCTGACCACTGTGTTTCTGACCATTGTGTTTCTGACCACTGTGTTTCTGACCACTGTGTTTCTGAACACTGTGTTTCTGACCAATGTGTTTCCGACCAGTGTGTTTCTGACCACTGTGTTTCTGACCACTGTGTTTCTGACCACTGTGTTTCTGACCACTGTGTTTCTGACTAGTGTGTGTATGACCACTGTGTCTCCCACCAGCGAGTTTCTGACCACTTTCTTTATGACCACTGTGTTTCGGACCACTGTGTTTCTCACTAGTGTGTTTCTGACCGCTGTGTTTCTGACCAGCGTGTTTCTGACCACTGTGTTTCTGACCACTGTGTTTCTGACCAGTGTGATCCTGACCAGTGTGTTTTTGACCAGTGTGTTTCTGACCACTGTGTTTCTGACCACTGTGTTTCTGATCACTGTGTTTTTGACCAATGTGTTTCTGACCTCTGTGTTTTTGATAACTCTGTTTACGACCAGTGTGTTTCTGACCACTGTGTTTCTGACCAGTGTGTTTCTGACCAATACGTTTATGACCCGTGAGTCTCTGACCACTGTGTTTCTGACCAGTGAGTTTCTGACCACTACAAGTCTGACCACTGTGTTTCTGACCACCGTGTTTCAGACCAGTGTGTTTCCGACAAGTGTGTTTCTGACCACTTTGTTTCAGACCAGTGTGTTTCTGACCAGTGTGTTTCTGTCCACTGTGTTTCTGACCACTGTGTGTCTGACCACTGTGTTTCTGACCACTGTGTTTCTGACCAGTGTGTTTCTGGCCATTGTGTTTCTGACCAGAGTGTTTCTGACCAGTGTGTTTCTGACCAGTGTGTTTATGACCAGTGTGTTTATGATTACTGTGCTTTTTACCAGTGTGTCGCTGACCACTGTGGTTCTGACCACTGTGTATGTGACCACTGTGTTTTTAACCACTGTGTTTCTGACCATTGTGTTTCTGACCACTGTGTTTCTGACAACTCTGTTGCTGGCCACTGTGTTTCTGACCACTGTGTTTCTGACCACTATGTTTATGACCACTGTGTTTCTGACCAGTGTGTTTCTGACCACTTTGTGTCTGACCACGGTGTTTCTGACAACTGTGTTTCTGACCAGTGTGTTTCTGACCATTGTGTTTCTGACCAGTGTGTTTCCGACCAGTGTGTTTCTGACCAGTGTGTTTATGACCAGTGTGTTTATGACTACTGTGTTTCTCACCACTGTGTTGCTGACCACTGTGATTCTGACCACTGTGTATCTGACCACTGTGTTTCTGACCACTGTGTTTCTGACCAGTGTGTTTCTGACCACTGTGTTTCCGACCACTGTGTATCTGACCACTGTATTTCTAACCACGGTGTTTCTGACCACTGTGTTTCTGACCACTGTGTTTCTGACCACTGTGTTTCTGACCACTGTGTTTCTGACTAGTGTGTGTATGACCACTGTGTTTCCCACCAGCGAGTTTCTGACCACTTTGTTCATGACCACTGTGTTTCGGACCACTGTGTTTGTGACTAGTGTGTTTCTGACCAGCGTGTTTCTGACCAGCGTGTTTCTGACCACTGTGTTTCTGACCACTGTGTTTCTGACCACTGTGTTTCTGACCACTGTGTTTCTGACTACTGTGTATATGACCACTGTGTTTCTGACCACTGTGTTTCTGACCAGTGTGTTTCTGACCACTGTGTTTTTTACCACTGTGTTTCTGACAACTGTGTTTCTGACCACTGTGTTTCTGGCTAGTGTGTTTCTGACCGTTGTGTTTCTGACCAGCGTGTTTCTGACCACTGCGTTTCTGACCACTGTGTTTCTGACCAGTTTGTGTCTGACCAGTGTGTTTCTGACCAGTGTGTTTCTGACCAGTGTGTTTCTGACCAGTGTGTTTCTAACCACTGTGTTTCGGACCACTGTGTTTACGACCAGTGTGTTTCTCACCACCGTGTTTCAGACCAGTGTGTTTCTGACCACTGTGTTTATGACCAGTGTGTCTCTGACCACTATGTTTCTGACCAGTGTGTTTCAGACAAGTGTGTTTCCGACCAGTGTGTTTCTGACCATATTGTTTCTGACCAGTGTGTTTTTGACCACTGTGTTTCTGAACAGTGTGTTTCTGACCACTGTGTTTCTAACCACAGTGTTTCTGACCAATGTGTTTCTCACCACTGTGTTTCGGACAAGTGTGTTTCTGACCACCATGTTTCTAACCAGCGTGTTTCATACCACTGTGTTTCTGACCAGTTTGTTTCTGACCAGAGTGTTTCTGACCACTGTGTTTCTGCCCTGTGTGTTTTTTACCACTGTGTTTCTTACCACTGTGTTTCTGACCACTGTGTTTTTGACCACCGTATTTATGACCACTGTGTTCCTGACCACATTGTTCCTGACCACTGTTTTTCTGACCACTGTGTTTCTGACCACTGTGTTTCAGATCACTGTGTTTTTGACAAGTGCGTTCCTGACCACAGTGTTTCTGACCACCATGTTTCTGACCACAGTGTTTCTGACCGCTATGTTTCTGACCACTGTGTTTCTGACCAGTGTGTTTCAGACCACTGTGTCTCTGACCACTGTGTTTCTGACCAGTGTGTTCCCGACCAGTGTGTTTCTGACAAGTGTCATCTGACTACTGCGTTTCTGACGACTGTGTTTCTGATCACTGTGTTTCTGACCACTGTGTTTCTGACCAGTGTGTTTCAGACCACTGTGTCTCTGACCACTGTGTTTCTGACCAGTGTGTTCCCGACCAGTGTGTTTCTGACAAGTGTCATCTGACTACTGCGTTTCTGACGACTGTGTTTCTGATCACTGTGTATCTGACCTTTGTGTTTCTGACCACTGTGGTGCTGACCACTGTGTTTACGACCAGTGTGTTTCTGACCACTGTGTTTCTGACTAGTGTGTTTCTGACCACTGTGTTTATGACCAGTGTGTCTCTGACCACTATGTTTCTGACCAGTGTGTTTCAGACAAGTGTGTTTCTGACCAGTGTGTTTTTGACCATATTGTTTCTGACCAGTGTGTGTCTGACCAGTATGTTTCTGACCACTGTGTTTCTGACCAGTAGTTTCTGACCACGGTGTTTCTGACCAGTGTGTTTCTGACCACTGTGTTTCTGACCAGTGTGTTTCTCACCGCTGTGTTCCTGACCACTGTGTTTCTGTCCACTGTGTTTCTGACCATTGTGTTTCTGACCAGTGTGTTTCTGACCATTGTGTTTCTGACCAGTGTGTTTCTGACCACTGTGTTTCTGACAGTGTGTTTCTGACCACTGTGTTTCTGACCAGTGTGTTTCTGACCATTGTGTTTCTGACCAGTGTGTTTCTGACCACTGTGTTTCTGACAGTGTGTTTCTGACCACTGTGTTTCTGACCAGAGTGCTTCTGACCACTGTGTTAACGACCAGAATGTTTCTGATCACTGTGTTTCTGACCACTGTGTTTCTGACCAGTGTGCTTCTGACCAGTGTGTTTCTGACCACTGTGTTTCTGACCAGAGTGCTTCTGACCACTGTGTTAACGACCAGAATGTTTCTGATCACTGTGTTTCTGACCACTGTGTTTCTGACCAGTGTGCTTCTGACCAGTGTGTTTCTGACCACTTTGTTTCTGATCACTGTGTTTATGTCCAGTGTGTTTCTGTCCAGTGTGTTTCTGACCACTGTGTTTCTGACCACTGTGTTTCTGACCAGTGTGTTCCTGACTACTATATTTCTGACCACTGTGTTTCTGACCAGTATGTTTCTGACCAGTGCATTTCTGACCAATGTGTTTCTGACCATTGTGTTCTGAGCACTGTGTTTCTGACCGATGTGTTTCCGACAACTGTGTTTCTAACCGGTGTGTTTCTGACCACTATCTTTCTGACAACTGTGTATGTGACCACTGGTTTTCTGACCAGTTTGTATCTGACCACTGTGTTTCTGACCAGTGTGTTTCTGACCACTTTGTTCTGACCTGTGTGTTTTTGTTACAAGTGTATTTCTCACCACTCTGTTTCCGACCAGTGTGTCTCTGACCAAAGTGTTTCTGACCAGTGTGCTTCTGACCACTGTGTTTCTGACCACTGTGTTTATAACCACTGTGTTTCTGACCACTGTGTTTCTGACTAGTGTGTTTCTGACCACTGTGATTTTTACCAGTGTGTTTCTGGCCACTGTGTTTCTTACCAGTGTGTTTCTGACCACTGTCATTGTGAGCACTGTGTTTCTGACAAGTGTGTTTCTGACCACTGTGTATGTAACCACTGTGTTTCTGACCAGTGTGTTTCTGACCAGTGTGTTTCTGACCAGTGTGTCTCAGACCAGTATGTTTCTGACCAGTGTGTTTCTGACCAATGTGTTTATGACCACTGTGTTCCAGGCCAGTTTGTTTCTGACCACTGTGTTTCTTACCACTGTGTTTCTGACCAGTGTGTTTCTGACCACTTCATTTCTGACCACTGTGTTTATGACCACTGTGTTCCAGGCCAGTTTGTTTCTGACCACTGTGTTTCTTACCACTGTGTTTCTGACCAGTGTGTTTCTGACCACTTCATTTCTGACCACTGTGTTTCGGACCAGCGTGCTTATGACCAATGCGATTCTGACCACTGTGTTTCTGATCACTGTGTTTCTGACCACTGTGTTTATGACCACTGTGTTTTTGACCGCTGTGTTTGTGACCACTGTGCTTATGACCACTGTGTTTCTGACCAGTGTGTATCTGACCAATGTGTTTCTGACCAGTGTGTTTCTGACCACTGTGTTTATGACCACTGTGTTTATGACCACTGTGTATGTCACCACTGCGTTTCTGACCAGTGTGTTTCTAACCACTGTGATTTTGACCAGTGTGTTTCTGGCCACTGTGTTTCTGACCAGTGTGTTTATGACAACTGTGTTTCTGACCACTGTGTTTCTGACAAGTGTGTTTCTGACCACTGTGTATGTCACCACTGCGTTTCTGAGGAGTGTGTTTCTGACCAGTGTGTTTCATACCAGTGTGTTTCTGACCACTGCTTTTCTGACCCCTGTGTTTCTGACTAGTGTGTTTCTGACCCGTGTGTTTCTGACCACTGTGTTTCTGACCAGTGTGTTTCATACCAGTGTGTTTCTGACCACTGCTTTTCTGACCCCTGTGTTTCTGACTAGTGTGTTTCTGACCCGTGTGTTTCTGACCACTGTATTTCTGAGCAGTGTGTTTCTGAACAGTGTGTTTCTGACCACTGTGTTTCTGACCAGTGTGTTTCTGACCACTTTGTTTATGACCAATGTGTTTCAGACCAGTTTGTTTCTTACCACTGTGTTTCTTACCACTGTGTTTCTGACCAGTGTGTTTCTGACCAATGTGTTTCTGACCACTGTGTTTCTGATCACTGTGTTTCTGACCACCATGTTTCTGACCACTGTGTTTCTGACCACTGTGTGTCTGACCACTGTGTTTCTGACCACTGTGTTTCTGACCAGTGTGTTGCTGACCACTGTGTTTCTGACCAGTGTGTTTCTGACCACTGTGTTTCTCACCAGTGTGTTTCTGACCACTGGCTTTCTGACCACTGTGTTTCAAACCAAAGTGTTTATGACCAATGTTTTCCTGACCACTGTGTTTCTGACCATTGTGTTTCTGACCAGTTTGTTTCTAACCAGTGTGTTCCTGACAACTGTGTTTCCGACCACTGTGTTCTTGATGACCACTGTGTTTACCACTGTGTTTCTGACCACTGTGTTTCTGACCATTGTGTTTCTGACCAGTTTGTTTCTAACCAGTGTGTTCCTGACAACTGTGTTTCCGACCACTGTGTTCTTGACCAGTGTGTTTCTGACCACTGTGTTTCTGACCACTGTGTTTCTGACCATTTTTTTCTTGACCACTGTGTTTCTAAACAGTGTGTTTCTGACCAGTGAACTTCTGACAACTGTGTTTCTGACCACCGTGTTTCTCACCACTGTGTTTCTGACCACTCTGTTTCTGACCAATGTGTTCGTGACCAGTGTGTTTCGGACCACTGTGTTTTTTACCACTGTGTTTCGGACCAGTGTGTTTCTGACCAGTGTGTTTTTGACCAGTGTGTTTCTGGCCACTGTTCTTCTGACCACTGTGTTTCTGACCAGTGTGTTTCTGACCGCTGTGTTTCTGACCCCTGTGTTTATGAGCAGTGTGTTTCTGACCAGTGTGTTTCTGACCACTGTGTTTATCACCAGTGTGTTTCTGACCACTATGTTTCTGACCAGTGTGTTTCTGAACAGTGTTTCTGACAAGTGTGTTTCTGTCCAGTCTGTTTCTGACCACAGTTTTTCTGATCACTGTGTTTCTCACCAGTGTGTTTCTGACCAGTGTGTTTCGGACCAGTGTGTTTCTGACCAGAGTGTTTCTGACCAGTGTCTGTCTGACCACTGTGTTTCTGACCATTGTGTTTCTGACCACATTGTTTCTGACAAGTGAGTTTCTGACCAGTGTGTTTCTGAACAGTGTTTCTGACAAGTGTGTTTCTGTCCAGTCTGTTTCTGACCACAGTTTTTCTGATCACTGTGTTTCTCACCAGTGTGTTTCTGACCAGTGTGTTTCGGACCAGTGTGTTTCTGACCAGAGTGTTTCTGACCAGTGTCTGTCTGACCACTGTGTTTCTGACCACCGTGTTTCTCACCACTGTGTTTCTGACCACTGTGTTATGACCATCGTGCTTCTGACCAGCGTGTTTTCGACCCGTGTTTTGCTGACCACTGTGTTTCTGACCAGTAAGTTTCCGACGAGTGTATTTCTGACCACTGTGTTTCTGACCACCGTGATTCTGACCACTGTGTTTCTGACCACTGTGTTTCTGACCAATGTGTTTCTGACCAGTTTGTTTCCGACCACTGTATTTCTTACCACTGTGTTTCTGACCTGTGTGTTTCTGACCAGTGTGTTTCTGAGCAGTGTGTTACTGGCCACTGTGTTTCTGACCACTGTGTTTCTGACCACTGTGTTTCTGACCACTGTGTTTCTGACCACTGTGTTTATGAGCAGTGTATTTCTAACCAGTGTGTTTTTTACCAGTGTGTTTCTGACCAGTGTGTCTCTGACCAGTGTGCTTTTGACCAGTGTGTCTTTGACCAGTGTGTTTCTAACCAGTGTGTTTTTTACCAGTGTGTTTCTGACCAGTGTGTCTCTGACCAGTGTGCTTTTGACCAGTGTGTCTTTGACCAGTGTGTTTCGGACCAGTGTGTTTCTGACCACAACTGTATTGCTGACCACTGTGTTTCTCATCATTGTGTTTCTGACCACTGTATTTATGACCACCGTGCTTCTGACCAGTGTGTTTCTGACCACTGTGTTTATCACCAGTGTGTTTCTGACCACTATGTTTCTGACCAGTGTGTTTCTGACCAGTGTGTTTCGGACCAGTGTGTTTCTGACCAGAGTGTTTCTGACCACTGTGTTTCTGCCCACTGTGTTTCTGACCACATTTTTTTTGAACAGTCTGTTTCTGACCAGTGTGTTTCTGACCATTGTGTTTCCGACCAGCGTGTTTCTGACCAGTGTCTGTCTGACCACTGTGTTTCTGACCAATTTGTTTCTGACCACTATGTTTCTTACCACTGTGTTTCTGACCGGTATGTTTCTGACCACTGTGTTTCTGCCCACTGTGTTTCTGACCACATTTTTTTTGAACAGTCTGTTTCTGACCAGTGTGTTTCTGACCATTGTGTTTCCGACCAGCGTGTTTCTGACCAGTGTCTGTCTGACCACTGTGTTTCTGACCAATTTGTTTCTGACCACTATGTTTCTTACCACTGTGTTTCTGACCGGTATGTTTCTGACCACTGTGTTTCTGCCCACTGTGTTTCTGACCACATTTTTTTTGAACAGTCTGTTTCTGACCAGTGTGTTTCTGACCATTGTGTTTCCGACCAGCGTGTTTCTGACCAGTGTCTGTCTGACCACTGTGTTTCTGACCAATTTGTTTCTGACCACTATGTTTCTTACCACTGTGTTTCTGACCGGTATGTTTCTGACCACTGTGTTTCTGCCCACTGTGTTTCTGACCACATTTTTTTTGAACAGTCTGTTTCTGACCAGTGTGTTTCTGACCATTGTGTTTCCGACCAGCGTGTTTCTGACCAGTGTCTGTCTGACCACTGTGTTTCTGACCAATTTGTTTCTGACCACTATGTTTCTTACCACTGTGTTTCTGACCGGTATGTTTCTGACCACTGTGTTTCTGCCCACTGTGTTTCTGACCACATTTTTTTTGAACAGTCTGTTTCTGACCAGTGTGTTTCTGACCATTGTGTTTCCGACCAGCGTGTTTCTGACCAGTGTCTGTCTGACCACTGTGTTTCTGACCAATTTGTTTCTGACCACTATGTTTCTTACCACTGTGTTTCTGACCGGTATGTTTCTGACCACTGTGTTTCTGCCCACTGTGTTTCTGACCACATTTTTTTTGAACAGTCTGTTTCTGACCAGTGTGTTTCTGACCATTGTGTTTCCGACCAGCGTGTTTCTGACCAGTGTCTGTCTGACCACTGTGTTTCTGACCAATTTGTTTCTGACCACTATGTTTCTTACCACTGTGTTTCTGACCGGTATGTTTCTGACCACTGTGTTTCTGCCCACTGTGTTTCTGACCACATTTTTTTTGAACAGTCTGTTTCTGACCAGTGTGTTTCTGACCATTGTGTTTCCGACCAGCGTGTTTCTGACCAGTGTCTGTCTGACCACTGTGTTTCTGACCAATTTGTTTCTGACCACTATGTTTCTTACCACTGTGTTTCTGACCGGTATGTTTCTGACCACTGTGTTTCTGCCCACTGTGTTTCTGACCACATTTTTTTTGAACAGTCTGTTTCTGACCAGTGTGTTTCTGACCATTGTGTTTCCGACCAGCGTGTTTCTGACCAGTGTCTGTCTGACCACTGTGTTTCTGACCAATTTGTTTCTGACCACTATGTTTCTTACCACTGTGTTTCTGACCGGTATGTTTCTGACCACTGTGTTTCTGCCCACTGTGTTTCTGACCACATTTTTTTTGAACAGTCTGTTTCTGACCAGTGTGTTTCTGACCTGTGTGTTTCTGACCACAGTGATTCTGACCAAGGTGTTTCTCACCACTGTATTTCTGATCACTGTCTTTCTCACCGGTGTGTTTCTGACCACTATGTTTATGACCAGTGTGTTTCTGTCCAGTGTGTTTCCGACCAGGGTGTTTCTAACCACAGTGTTTCTGACCAGTGTGTTTCTGAACAGTGTGCTTCTGACCACTATTTCTCTGACCACTGTGTTTCTGCCCACTGTGTTACTGACCACATTTTTTTTGAACAGTCTCTTTCTGACCAGTGTGTTTCTGACCTGTAGTTTCTGAGCACTGTGCTTCTGACCAGTGTGTTCCTTACCACTATGATTCTGACCAGTGTGTTTCTGACCAGTGTGTTTCTGATCAGTGTGTTTCTGACCACTGTGTTTCTGACCAGTGTGTTTCGGACCAGTGTGTTTCTGACCAGTGTGTCTCTGACCAGTGTGCTTTTGACCAGTGTGTCTTTGACCAGTGTGTTTCGGACCAGTGTGTTTCTGACCAGTGTGTCTCTGACCAGTGTGCTTTTGACCAGTGTGTCTTTGACCAGTGTGTTTCGGACCAGTGTGTTTCTGACCAGTGTGTCTCTGACCAGTGTGCTTTTGACCAGTGTGTCTTTGACCAGTGTGTTTCGGACCAGTGTGTTTCTGACCAGTGTGTCTCTGACCAGTGTGCTTTTGACCAGTGTGTCTTTGACCAGTGTGTTTCGGACCAGTGTGTTTCTGACCAGTGTGTCTCTGACCAGTGTGCTTTTGACCAGTGTGTCTTTGACCAGTGTGTTTCGGACCAGTGTGTTTCTGACCAGTGTGTCTCTGACCAGTGTGCTTTTGACCAGTGTGTCTTTGACCAGTGTGTTTCGGACCAGTGTGTTTCTGACCAGTGTGTCTCTGACCAGTGTGCTTTTGACCAGTGTGTCTTTGACCAGTGTGTTTCGGACCAGTGTGTTTCTGACCACAGTGTTTCTGACCAGGGTGTTTCTCACCACTGTATTTCTGATCACTGTCTTTCTCACCGGTGTGTTTCTGACCACTATGTTTATGACCAGTGTGTTTCTGTCCAGTGTGTTTCCGACCAGGGTGTTTCTAACCACAGTGTTTCTGACCAGTGTGTTTATGAACAGTGTGCTTCTGACCACTATTTTTCTGACCACTGTGTTTCTGCCCACTGTGTTACTGACCACATTTTTTTTGAACAGTCTGTTTCTGACCAGTGTGTTTCTGACCACTGTGTTTCTGACCCCTGTGTGTCTGACCGGTGAGTTTTTGACCACTGTGTTTCTGACCACTGTGGTTCTGACCACTGTGTTGCTGACCAGTGTGTTTCTGGCCACTGTGTTTCTGACCAGTGTGTGTCTGACCACTGTGTTTCTGACCACTGTGTTTCTGACATGTGTGTTTTTCCTACTGTAAATATGACCACTATGTTTTTGACCAGCGTGTTCATGACGAGTGTGTTTCTGACGAGTGTGTTTCAGACCATTAAGTTTTTCACCGCTGTGTTTCTGACCCCTGTGTTTCTGACCAGTGTGTTTCTGACCAGTGTGTTTCTGACCATTGTATTTCTCACCAGTGTGGTTCTGAACAGCGTGTTTCTGACCACTGTGTTTCCAACCAGTGTGGTTATGACCGCTGTATTTATGACCACTGTGTTTCTCACCAGTTTGTTTCTGACCACTGTGTTTCTTACCACTGTGTGTTTGACCAGTGTGTTTCTGACCACTGTATTTCTGACCACTGTGTTTCTGACCAGTGTGTTTATGACCACTGTGTTTCTCACCAGTTTGTTTCTGACCACTGTGTTTCTTACCACTGTGTGTTTGACCAGTGTGTTTCTGACCACTGTATTTCTGACCACTGTGTTTCTGACCAGCGTGTTTCTCACCAATGCATTTCTGACCACCGTGTTTCTGATCACTGTGTGTCTGACCACCGTGTTTCTGACCACTGTGTTTCTGACCACTGTGTTTCTGACTAATGTGTTTCAAACCAGTGTGTTTATGACCAGTGTGTTTCTGACCAGTGTGTTTCTGACCATTTTGTTTCTGACCAGTGTGTTTCTTGCCAGTGTGTCTCTAACGACTGTGTTTCTGACCAGTTTGTGTCTGACCAGTGTGTTCCTCGCCACTGTGTTTCTGACCATTGTTTTTCTTACCACTGTGTTTCTGACCACTGTGTTTCTGACCAGTGTATTTCTGACCACTGTGTTTCCGACCACCGTGTTTCTGGGCACTGTGTTTCTAGCCACTGTGTTTCTGACCAATGTGTTTCTGACCAGTGTGCTTTGGACCTCTGTGTTTTTCACCACTGTGTTTCTGACCAGTGTGCTTCTGACCAGTGTGTTTCTGACCAGTGTGTTTCTGACCACCGTGTTTCTGACCACTGTGTTTCTGACCACTGTGTTTCTGACCACTGTGTTTCTGACCACTGTGTTTCTGACCACTGTGTTTATGAGCAGTGTGTATCTGACCAGTTTGTTTTTGACCATTGTGTTTCTGACCAGTGTGTATCTGACCACTGTATTGCTGACCATTGTGTTTCTGATCACTGTGTTTCTGACCACTGTGTTTCTGACCATCGTGCTTCTGACCAGTGTGTTTCTGACCAGTGTGTTGCTGACCACTGTGTTTCTGACCAGTGTGTTTCTGACCACCGTGTTTATGACCACTGTGTTTCTCCTCGGTGTGTTTCTGACCACTATGTTTCTGACCAGTGTGTTTCTGACCAGTGTGTTTCGGACCAGTGTGTTTCTGACCACAGTGTTTCTGATCAGTGTGTTTCTGACCACGGTGTTTCTGACCAGTGTGTTTCTGAACAGTGTGCTTCTGACCACTATGTTTCTGACCACTGTGTTTCTGCCCACTGTGTTACTGACCACGTTGTTTCTGAACAGTCTGTTTCTGACCAGTGTGTTTCTGACCAGTAGTTTCTGAGCACTGTGCTTCTGACCAGTGTGTTCCTGACCACTATGTTTCTGACCAGTGCGTTTCTGACCAGTGTGTTTCTGACCAGTGTGTTTCTAACCACTGTGTTTCTGACCATTCTGTTTCTGATCATTGTGTTGCAGACCACTCTGTTTCTGACCAGTGTGCTTCTGACCAGTGCGTTTCTGACCACTCTGTTTCTGATCACTGTGTTTATGTCCAGTGTGTTTCTGACCAGTGTGTTTCTAACCACAGTGTTTCTGACCAGTGTAATTCTGACCACTGTGTTTCTGACCAGTGTGTTTATGACCATCGTGTTTCTGACCAGTATCTTTCTAACCAGTGTGTTTCTGACCAGTGTGTTTCTGTCCAATGTGTTTCTGATCACTGTGTTTCTGACCAGAGTGTTTCTGACCACTGTGTTCCTGACCACTATGTTTCTGACTACTGTGTTTGTAACCAGTGTGTTTCTGACCATTGTGTTTCTGACCAGTATGTTTCTGACCACTGTGTTTCTGACCAGTGTGTTTCTGACCACTGTGTTTCTTACCAGTGTGTTTCTGATCACTGTCTTTGTCGCCACTATGTCTCTGACCATTGTGCTTCTGTCCAGGGTGTTTCTGACCACTCTGTTTCTGATCACTGTGATTATGTCCATTGTGTTTCTGACCGATGTGTTTCTGACCACTGTGTTTCTGACCACTGTGTTTCTGACCCCTGTGTGTCTGACCGGTGAGTTTTTGACCACTGTGTTTCTGACCACTGTGGTTCTGACCACTGTGTTGCTGACCAGTATGTTTCTGGCCACTGTGTTTCTGACCAGTGTGTTTCTGACCAGTGTGTTGCTGACCACTGTGTTTCTGACCAGTGTGTTTCTGAACAGTGTGCTTCTGACCACTATGTTTCTGACCACTGTGTTTCTGACCACTGTGGTTCTGACCACTGTGTTTCTGACCAGTGTGTTTATGACCAGTGTGTTTCTGACCACTATGTTTCTGACCAGTGTGTTTCTGACCAGTGTGTTGCTGACCACTGTGTTTCTGACCAGTGTGTTTCTGAACAGTGTGCTTCTGACCACTATGTTTCTGACCACTGTGTTTCTGACCACTGTGGTTCTGACCACTGTGTTTCTGACCAGTGTGTTTATGACCAGTGTGTTTCTGACCACTATGTTTCTGACCAGTGTGTTTCTGACCAGTGTGTTGCTGACCACTGTGTTTCTGACCAGTGTGTTTCTGAACAGTGTGCTTCTGACCACTATGTTTCTGACCACTGTGTTTCTGACCACTGTGGTTCTGACCACTGTGTTTCTGACCAGTGTGTTTATGACCAGTGTGTTTCTGACCACTATGTTTCTGACCAGTGTGTTTCTGACCACTGTGTTGCTGACCACTGTGTTTCTGATCACTGTGTTTCTGACCACTGTGTTTCTGACCCCTGTGTGTCTGACCGGTGAGTTTTTGACCACTGTGTTTCTGACCACTGTGGTTCTGACCACTGTGTTGCTGACCAGTATGTTTCTGGCCACTGTGTTTCTGACCAGTGTGTGTCTGACCACTGTGTTTCTGACCACTGTGTTTCTGACATGTGTGTTTTTCCTTTGTGTATATGACCACTGTGTTTTTGACCTGCGTGTTCCTGACCAGTGTGTTTCTGACCAGTGTGTTTCAGACCATTAGGTTTCTCACCGCTGTGTTTCTGACCCCTGTGTTTCTGACCAGTGTGGTTCTGAACAGCGTGTTTCTGACCACTGTGTTTCCGACCAGTGTGGTTATGACTGCTGTGTTTATGACCACTGTGTTTCTCAACAGTTTGTTTCTGACCACTGTGTTTCTTACCACTGTGTGTCTGACCAGTGTGTTTCTGAACATTGTATTTCTGACCCCTGTGTTTCTGACCAGCGTGTTTCTCACTAATGCGTTTCTGACCACCGTATTTCTGATCACTGTGTGTCTGACCACCGTGTTTCTGACCACTGTGTTTCTGACCATTGTGTTTCTGACCAGTGTGTTTCTGACCACTGTATTTCTGACCACCGTGTTTCAAACCAGTGTGTTTATGACCAGTGTGTTTCTGACCAGTGTGTTTCTGACCATTGTGTTTCTGACCAGTGTGTTTATGACCACTGTGTCTCTGACCACTGTGTTTCTGACCGGTTTGTGTCTGACCAGTGTGTTCCTCGCCACTTTGTTTCTGACCACCGTGTTTCTGACCAGTGTGTTCCTGACCACTGTGTTTCTGACCACTGTGTTTCTGACCACTGTGTTTCTGACCATTGTTTTTCGTACCACTGTGTTTCTGACCAGTGTGTTTCTGACCACTGTGTTTCTGACAACTGTGTTTCTGACCACTGTGTTTCTGACTACTGTGTTTCTGACCACTCTGTTTATGAGCAGTGTGTTTCTGACCAGTGTGTTTTTGACCGGTGTGTTTCTGACCAGTGTGGATGTGACCACTGTATTGCCGACCATTGTGTTTCTGATCACTGTGTTTCTGACCACTGTGTTTATGACCATCGTGCTTCAGACCAGTGTGTTTCTGACCAGTGTGTTGCTGACCACTGTGTTTCTGACCAGTCTGTTTCTGACCACCGTGTTTCTGACCACTGTGCTTCTCGTCGGTGTGTTTCTGACCACTATGCTTCTGACCAGTGTGTTTCTGACCAGTGTGTTTCCGAACAATGTGTTTCTCACGAGCGTGTTTCTGACCAGTGTCTTTCTGACCACTATGTTTCTGACCAGTGTGTTTCTGACCACTGTGTTTCTGACCACCGTGTTTCTGACCACTGTGTTTCTGACCACTTTGTTTCTGACCAGTGTGTTTCTGACCACTCTGTTTCTGACCAGTGTGTTTATGACCACTGTGTTTCTGACCACTGTGTTTATGCCCACTGTGGTTCTGACCACTCAACCACCGTGTTTCTGACCAGTGTGTTTTTGACAAATGTGTTGCTGACCAGTGTCTTACTGGCCAGTGTGTTTCTGACCACTTTGTATACGACCATTATGTTTCTGACCAATGTGTTTCTGACCAGTGTGTTTCTGACCACTGTGTTTCTGACCACTGTGTTTCTGACCAGTGTGTTCCTGAGCAGTGTGTTTCCGACCAGTGTGTTTCTGAGCAGTGTGTTTCAGACCACTGTGTTTCTGACTACTGTGTTTCTGACCACTTTGTATACGACCATTATGTTTCTGACCAATGTGTTTCTGACCAGTGTGTTTCTGACCACTGTGTTTCTGACCACTGTGTTTCTGACCAGTGTGTTCCTGAGCAGTGTGTTTCCGACCACTGTGTATAAAACCACTGTGTTTCTGACCATTGTGTTTCAGACCAGTGTGTTTCTGACCAGTGTGTTTCAGACCAGTGTGTTTCGGACCACTGTGTTTCTGACCCCTGTGTTTCTGACCAGTGTGTTTCTGACCAGCGTATTTCTGACCACTGTATTTCTGACCAGTGTGTTTCTGACCACTGTGTTTTTGACCACCGTGTTTCTGACCAGCTTGTTTCTGACCAGCGTGTTTCAAACGAGTACGTTTCTGACCATTGTGTTTCTGACCACCGTGTTTCTGACCACTGTGTTTCTGACCAATGTGTTTCTGACCACTGTGTTTCTGACCAGTGTGTTTCTGACCACTTTGTTTCTGACCACTGTGTTTCTGACCAGTGTGTTTATGACTACTGTGTTTCTGACCAGTGTGTTTCTGACCAGTGTGTTTCCGACCAGTGTGTTTCTGACCACTATGTCTCTGACCACTGTGTTTCCGACCACTGTGTTTCTGACCAGTTTGTTTCTGTCCAGTGTGTTTCTGACCACTGTGTTTCTGACCACCGTGTTTCTGACCACTGTGTTTGTGACCACTGTGTTTATGACCACTGTGTTTCTGACCAGTGTGTTCTGGCCACTGTGTTTCTGACCAGTGTGTTTCTGACCACTGTGTTTCTGACCGTTGTGTTTCCGACCAGTGTGTTCCTGACCAGTGTGTTTCTGACCACTGTGTATATGACCACTGTGTGTTCCGACCAGCGTGTTTCTGACCAGTGTGTTTCAGACCAGTGTGTTTCTTACCACTGTGTTTCTGACCAATGTGTTTCTGACCAGTGTGTTTCTGACCAGTGTGTTTCTGACCACTGTATTTCTGACCAGTGTGTTTCCGACAACTGTGTTTCATACCACTGTGTTCTTGACCAGTGTGTTTCTGACCACCGTATTTCTGACCACCGTGTTTCTGACCAGCGTGTTTCTGACCAGTGTGTTTCCGACCACTGTGTTTCTGACCACTGTGTTTCTGACCATTGTGCTTCTGACCATTGTGTTTCTGACCACTGTGTGTCTGAGCAGTGTGTTTCCGACCACTGCGTTTCGGACCACTGTGTTGCTGGCCAGTGTGTTTCTGACCAGTGTGTTATTGACCAGTGTGTTTCTGACAACTGTGTCTTTGACCAATGTGTTTCCGACCACTGTGTTTCTGACCAGTTTGTTTCTGACCAGTGTCTTTATGACCACTGTGTTTCTGACCAGCGTGTTTCTGTCCACTGTGTTTCTGACCACGGTGTTTCTGACCACTGTGTTTCTGACCACTGTGTTTTTGTCCAATGTGTTTCTGACTACTGTATTTCTTACCACTGTGCTCCTGACCACTGTGTTTCTGACCGCTATGTTTCTAACCACCATGTTTCTGACCAGTGCGTTTCTGACCACTGTGTTTCTGACTTATGTGTTTTTTACCAGTGTGTTTCTGACCATTGTTATTCTTACCACAGTGTTTCTGACCAGTGTTTTTCTGACTAGTGTATTTCCGACCACAGTGCTTCTGACCATCGTGTTTCAGACCACTATGTTTCTGACCACGGTGTTTTTGACACTTCGTTTCTGACCACTGTGTTTCAGACCATTGTGTTTCTGGCCAGTGTGTTTCTTACCACTGTGTTGCTGACTAGTGCGTTCATAGCCAGTGTGTTTCTGACCACTTTGCACATGACCATTGTGTTTCTGTTCAGTGTGTTTCTGACCACATTGTTTGTGACCACTGTGTTTCTGACCAGTGTGTTCCTTACCAGTGTGTTTCTGACCACTGTGTATATGACCACTGTGTTTCTGACCAGTGTGTTTCTGACCAGTGTGTTTCTGACCAGTTTATTTCAGACCAGTGTGTTTCGGACCACTGTGTTTTTGACCCCCGTGTTTCTGACCAGTGTGTTGCTGACCACTGTGTTTCTGACCAGTGTGTTTCTGACCACTGTGTTTCTGACCACTGTGTTTCTCATCAGTGTGTTTCTGACCACTATGCTTCTGACCAGTGTGTTTCTGGCCACTGTGTTTGTGACCAGAGTGTTTCTGACAACTGTGTTTCTTACCACTGTGTGTCTGACCTGTGTGTTTCTGACCACTGTATTTCTGACAACTGTGTTTCTGACCAGCGTGTTTATGACCAGTGCGTTTCTGACCAATGTGTTTCTGATCACTGTGTGTCTGACCACCGTGTTTCTGACCACTGTGTTTCTGACCACTGTCTTTCTGACCAGTGTGTTTCCGACCACTATGTTTCTGACCACTGTGTTTCAAAACAGTGTGTTTATGACCAGTGTGTTTCTGACCAGAGTGTTTCTGACAACTGTGTTTCTGACCAGTGTGTTTCTGACCACTGTGTTTCTGACCACTGTGTTTCAAGACAGTGTGTTTATGATCAGTGTGTTTCTGACCAGTGTGTTTCTGACCACCGTGTTTCTGACCAGTGTGTTTCTGACCACTATGTTTCTGACCACTTTGTTTCTGACCATTGTTTTTCTGACCACTGTGTTTCTGACCAGTGTGTTTCTGACCAGTGAATTTCTGACCACTGTGTATCCAACCACCGTGTTTCTGACCACTGTGTTTCTCACCACTGTGTTTCTGACCACTGTGTTTTCGACTACTGTGTTTCTGACCACTGTGTTTATGAGCAGTGTGTCCCTGACCAGTGTGTTTTTGACCAGTGTGTTTCCTACCAGTGTGTATCTGACCACTGTATTGCTGACCACCGTGTTTCTGATCACTGTGTTTCTGACCACTGTCTTTATGACCATCCTGCTTCTGACCAGTGTGTTTCTGACCAGTGTGTTGCTGACCACTGTGTTTCTGACCAGTGTGTTTCTGACCACTGTGTTTCTGACCACTCTGTTTCTTATCAGTGTGTTTTTGACCACTATGCTTCTGACCAGTGTGTTTCTGACCAGTGTGTTTCCGACTAGTGTGTTTCTGACCAGAGTGTTTCTGACCAGTGTCTTTCTGACCACTTTCTTTATGCCCACTGTGGTTCTGACCATTGTGTTTCGGACCACTGTGTCTCTGACCAGTGTGTTTCTAACCAATGTGCTGCTGAACAGTGTGTTACTGGCCAGTGTGTTTTTGACCACTTTGTATACGACCACTGCGTTTCTGACCAGTGTGTTTCTGACCAGTGTGTTTCTGACCACTGTGTTTCTGACCACTGCATTTTTGACTAGTGTGTTCCTGACCAGTGTGTTTCCGATCACTGTGTATATGACCACTGTGTTTCTGACCAGTGTGTTCCTGACCAATGTGTTTCTGACCAGTGTGTTTCAGACCAGCGTGTTTCGGACCACTGTGTTTCTGACCCATGTGTTTCTGACCAGTGTGTTTCTGACCAGTGTGTTTCTGACCACTGTATTTCTGACCAGTGTGTTTCTGACCACTGTGTTTCTGACCAGTGTGTTCCTGACCACTGTGTTTCTGACCAGTGTGTTTCTGACCACTGTATTTCTGACCAGTGTGTTTCTGACCACTGTGTTTCTGACCACTGTGTTTTTGACCAGTTTGTTTCTGACAACTGTGTTTCTTACCACTGTGTTACTGACCAGGGTGTTTCTGACCACTGTGTTCCTGACCACTGTGTTTCTGACCGGCGTGTTTCTAACTATTACGTTTCTGACCACTGTGTTTCTGACCACTGTGTTTCTGACCACTGTGTTTCTGACCAGTGTGTTTCTGACCACTTTGTTTCTGACCACTGTGTTTTTGACCAGTGTGTTTATGACCACTGTGTTTCGGACCAGTGTGTTTCTGACCAGTGTGTTTTTGACCAGTTTGTTTCTGACCACTATGTCTCTGACCACTATGTTTCCGACCACTGTGTTTCTAACCAGTTTGTTTATGTCCAGTGTGTTTCTGACCACTGTGTTTCTGACCACCGTGTTTCAGACCACTGTGTTTCTGACCACTGTGTTTCTGACCACTGTGTTTTTGACCACTGTGTTTCTGACCACTGTGTTTCACACCACTGTGTTTCTGACCACTGTGTTCTTGACAACTGTGTTTCTGTCCACTGTGTTTCTGACAATTGTGTTTCTGACCACTGTGTTTCTGACCACTGTGTTTCTGACCAGTGTGTTTCTGACCACTGTGTTTCTGACCAGTGTGTTTCTGACCACTTTGTTTCTGACCAGTGTTTTTCTGACCAGTGTGTTTCCGACCACCGTGTTTCTGACCACTGTGTTTCTGACCACTGTGTTTCCGACCAGTGTGTTTCTGACCAGTGTTTATCTGACCAGTGTGTTTTTGACCAGTGTGTTTCTGGACAGTAGTTTCTTACCACTGTGTTGTTGACCAGTGTGTTTATGACCACAGTGTTTCTGACCAGTGTGTTTCCGACCACTGTACTTCTGACCACTGCGTTTCTGAACAGCGTGTTTCTGACCACTGTGTTTCTGACCACTGTGTTTCTTACCACTGTGTTTCTGACCACTGTGTTTCTGACCACTGTGTTTCTGACCAGTGTGTTTCTGACCAGTGTGTTTGTGACCACTTTGTTTCTTGCCGGTGTGTTTATGAGCACTGTGTTTCTGACCAGCGTGTTTCTGACCACTGTGTCTCGGACCACTGTGTTTTTGACCAGTGTGATTCTGGCCACCGTGTTTCTGACCAGCGTGTTTCTGACTACCGTGTTTCTGACCACTGTGTTTCTGACCAGCGTGTTCCTCACCAATGTGTTTCTGACGACTGTGTATATGACCACTGTGTCTTGACCAGTGTGTTTCTGACCAGTGTGTTTCAGACCAGTGTGTTTATGACCAATGTGTTTCTGACCGGTGTGTTTCTGAACAGTGTGTTTTGACGAGTGTGTTTCCGACCACTGTATTTCTGACCAGTGTGTCTCTGAACAGTGTGTTTCTGACCACTGTTATTCTGACCAGTGTGTTTCTGACCACTGTGTTTCTGACCAGTTTGTTTCTGACCACTGTGTTTCATACCACTGTGTTCTTGACCAGTGTGTTTCTGACCACTGTATTTCTGAACACTGAGTTTCTGACCAGCGTGTTTCTGACCATTGCGTTTCCAACCACTGTGTTTCTGACCACTGTGTTTCTGACCATTGTGCTTCTGACCACTGTGTTTCTGACCACTGTGTTTCTGACCATTGCGTTTCCAACCACTGTGTTTCTGACCACTGTGTTTCTGACCATTGTGCTTCTGACCACTGTGTTTCTGACCACTGTGTTTCTGAGCAGTGTGTTTTTGACCACCGCGTTTCTGACCACTGTGTTTCTGGCCAGTGTGTTTATGACCGCTGTGTTTCTGACCAGTGTGTTTCGGACCAGTGTGTGTCTGAGGAGTGTGTTTGTGACAACTGTGTCTCTGACCACTGTGTTTCCGACCACTGTGTTTCTGAACAGTTTGTTTCTGACCAGTGTGTTTCTGACCACTGTGTTTCTGACCACCGTGTTTCTGTCCAATGTGTTTCTGACCATGGTGTTTCTGACCACTGTTTTTCTGACCACTGTGTTTCTGACCACTGTGTTTCTGACCACTGATTTCTGACCATGTGCTCCTGGCCACTGAGTCTGACCACTGTGTTTCTGACCACCGTGTTTCTGACCACTGTGTTTCTAACCACCATGTTTCTGGCTAGTGCGTTTTTGACCACTGTAATTCTGACTGGTGTGTTTCTGACCAGTGTGTTTCTGACCACTGTGTTTCTGACCACTGTGCTTCTGACCATTGTTTTTATCACCACAGTGTTTCTGACCAGTGTGTTTATGACCAGTGTATTTCTGACGACAGTGCTTCTGACCACCGTGTTTCTGACCACTGTGTTTCTGACCACTGTGTTTCTGACCACTGTGTTTCTGACCA
>SZWC01000131.1:122766-164948 GCA_023375785.1 Penium margaritaceum | reverse complement strand
TGTGTTTCTGACCAGTGTGTTTCTGACCAGTGTGTTTCTGACCACTGTGTTTCTGACCACTATGTTTCTGACCACTGTGTTTCTGACAACTGTGTTTCTGATCACTGTGTTTCTGAGCAGGGTGTTTCTTGTCAGGATTTTGCGGAGGGGAGAGAGCGACACGGGAAGGATTGTGGCCTTGCTTAACACACGTTATGAGTTGAGCAAGTTGGCAGTAACAAGTTCTGGAGGTGAGCGACGAGAGACAGGCAGCTGGCGGAGGATGGAAGCGATGACGGCTGCAAGAGTGAAAGAAAGAAAACGATTGATTGATAGAATAGCGGAAGCAGGAGTACACCAATGCATGCTATATTAAAGTAGTGTTGCTTGTGCTTCACTAGGATCCCTGCGAGGTGGGAGTGCTAGTTCGTGTTCTTTGAGAGACGTGTTACGAAGGTTTTGCCGGAACGCAGTTTGTCAAGTTTCTCCGATGCTTCAGGACATGATAGTGTCGGTGCACGGCTCTTGGTTGTGCGTATCCGTTGAGATTTTTGCGGTTCTTGTATTGTTGGTGCTTGGATGTGCTCCAGCATTTGCACTGGTTTCTCTTCTTTATTTCCAACATCATCCATGACGGGAAACCAGCATGGAAGCTTCAGGTGTCTCTGGTCTTGAGGCATAGAAGATATACAAGGGTTGCATGTTTGGCCTGGTCTAGGGCTTTTGTGAAGATGTTAGCGCTGTTGGCCTTTGAGGCTACATGCTGAGCCAATAGTTCTTTTGCCTGCACCTTCTTCCTGATGAAGAAGTAGCGCAGCTCGATGTGTTTGAGGAAAGGGATTGAACCTCAAGCTAGAAGAGGTACGGCACTGGGCCAAGGAGGCAGCGGAAACATGCTGAGAGGACAAGAGCAGGAGGGATGCGGAGGCGGAGGAGGCTCATGAATACACCCAGCTCTCCCCTCGGTTGCAGCAGATGCAAGAACGCCTGCGGACGGAATGGGAGGAAGAGGCAGCCGAGTCAGAGGGGGTGGCTACAGAAGCCGTGGAGAAGGAAGCCCGATTAGCTAAGGAACAGGACGTGGCGGCTAAGACAGACAAGGAGACTGCAGAAGAACTCATAAGGGATATCATGGGGGAAGCAGAAGTAGCGGCGGCAGCAGTAGTGGCTGAAGTAGTAGTAGCAGTAGCACAAGCGGCGGAAGTGGAGGCAACAGCAGCAGCAACAGAAGCGGCAAACGTAGAGGCAGAGGCAGCAGCAGTAGCGGCAGCGAAGGTAACAGTGATAGCGACAGACAAGGTAGCAGAGGCAGCAGCCACGGAGGCACAGGTAGCAGCAGAAATACAAGAAACCGCGGAGGCGGCCAGAGTGGGAGCGTGTAGTACAGCCACGGAGGCAGCAAAGGAAGCAATAATAGATAGGACCGCGGCGGGGCAGGCAGGAGCCGAAGGAGAGCAAATGGGGAAGAGGTACAAAGTTGGCGTCAAGCGCTACCGCCCGGAGCCATCTGCTGGCTCCCTACGGCGAAAGGCACAACTTCAGGATCGAGCGGCGGCAGTGGTGCGGAAAGCAGCAACGACGCTGCGCCAGACCAGAACAACAGCGCCGGCAGACACCAATCGAAGTGAGGAGCCGGCACAGACTTTCCCGGAGGAGACAACTCCTGCTCCAAAAGGAATGAGGAAGGCGGAAGAGGAAGCGGTCGCGGAGCTACGCAAAGAGAAACAACCTTGGGTACACGAAGGCCCCAACCCCAGCGTAACTCCGGAACAGTTGGCGCAGGCCCAGCAAGAGGCCGCACAGGCAGCAAAACTTCTCATGGCGGTACTCCGCACAGTACACTCGCCTGCGGAGATGATGCCGGCTCCACTGCGGCCCGTCTTGGGAGAGGCTGTGACAGCAGCTGCACGTAAGGTGCCGGAAAGGAGGGGACGCGCCTAGAAAGAGGCGATGATGGTGGTTTCCGAAATCTGTGAGTCACCGGGAGACTCAGAAGAAGAACAACCCCTCACACGCAGTGAGGGATTACTGCGGGCTCCATGAACGGTCCCACACACAAAGGATGAGGTAATTGAGCTGCACCGCGCTAGTGGACGCGGCAGACGCCCGAGCGGCCCTGTTGAGAGCAGGCTACGAGAGCAGTGGGATGAAGGAGAGCTTCGAGCGGTCGGAATCCTTCGGCTCTTCCCTGCACCTGACCCTTGGGACAGAGAGCCACCGGTCTATGATGAAGAGAATCGCAAGAAGTTCGAGGTGATGAAAGCGGAGCAGGATGGGAGGTGAGCATGTGGATTGCCGGCAAGAGTGCCAGAGACGAAGCAGAAGCTGGAGGAAGCAGTGACAGAGAGAGCGGGGAGGAACGGGCCCATGGAAACACAAGACTGGCGGATCTGGCAGACCGCCCACATCCTTCTCCGCGCCACCAGCAAGGAACGGCAGAAGGCAGAGGCGCAGAAGGTGTACGCGGACCTGAAAGTACTGCTAGGGGTGGAATTCGATCGTAGGAAAAAGGACGACCGAGCCCGCCTGTGTGAGCAGTATGCCTGGGAGGATGGTCGTCTCTGGAGGAAAACTCCGCGTGTCTTGTGGGTGCTCCCGCCAACGTTGCAGAAGGCAGTTGTGGAGGCTTACCATCGCCACCATCACACTAGCGTGTAGGCAGTGAAAGATCGCCTGACGCCCATCATCCACATGCCGAACCTGGCGGCTATTATCAAAGATGTGGTACAATACTGCGCCCCCTGCAAACGAGCGCGGAAAACTACGCCGCGGGACCAGCCGCTGTTCCAACCCTCCCCTATCGGCGAGCCGTTGGAAAAGATTATCATCGACTTTCACGGCCCCCGCGCACACCGTGACCAAGGGAACGGATACTGGGTTGCAGCGGTGGACCACTTCACGAAGTATCTCTGGGTCCGCGCTGTGCCAAACAAGAGTTCAGCCACCGCGGCAAGGCTCATCCGCGAGGACATCTTCTACCGCTTTGGTGGCTACAACGTGGTGCACAACGACAACGGCACGGAGTTCATGGAGGCCTTCAGAGAGGAACTGGAGGAGTGGGGGGTCCGCCACGTGCACTCCGGACGGTACCGGCCAGATTCACAAGGGCAAGTGGAGCGGGTGTACGACATACTAGAAAGGCAGCAGCTGGACTGAGAAGCTAAGGAAAACGGCTCACTTCATCAACACGACACCCAGCCGAGCAACCTCCTTCTCACCCCACATGCTACTCTTTGGACAACCACCACGTGCGGCAATGGACATGCCTCAGAGGAACTCTCGGAGGAGGAGAAGGACAAGGCGGTCGTGCAATGGTTCCCTGAGCGCTGCGAGCGGACAAAGGCCATGTGGGCGGAGGCGCGGTTGAGAGGTTCGGTCGCTGCTTGGCGCGGATGTGACGCGGCACCGACACTGGTCAGAAACACACTGGTCAGAAACACGGGGTTAAAAACACATCCGTCAGAAACACACTGGTCAGAAACACACTGGTCAGAAACACAATGGTTATATACAGAGTGGTCAGAAACACACTGGTCAGAAACATACTGGTCACAAACACATTGGTCAGTAACACTGTGCTCAGAAACACAGTAGTCAGAAAAACAGTGGACAGAAACACACTGCTCTGAAACACACTGGTCAGAAACACACTGGCCAGAAACAAAGTGGTAAAAAACACAATGGTCTGAAACACACTGGCCAGAAACACAGTGGTCAGAAACACAGTGCTCAGAAACATAGGTCTCAGAAACACGGTGGTCAGAAGCACAGTGGTCAGAAATACACTGGTCAGAAACACACTCGTCAGAAACACAGTGATCAGAAAACAATGGTCAGAGACACAGTGGTCAGAAACACAGTGGTCAGAAAGACACTGGTTAGAAACAAACTGGTCAGAAATGCAGTGGTCGGAAATACAGTAGTCAGAGACACAGTGGTCAGAAACACACTGGTCAGACACAAAGTGGTCAGAAACACACTGATGAGAAACACACTAGTTATAAACACACTGGTCAGAAACACAGTGGTCAGAAACACAGTGGTCAGAAACACACCGGTCAGAAACACAGTGGTCAGAAACACAGTTGTCAGAAACACAGTGATCAGAAACACATTGGTCAGAAAGGCACTTGTCAGAAACACGCTGGTCAGAAACACAGTGGTCAGAAATACAGTGGTCATGAACACCCTGGTCAGAAATACATTGGTAAGGAACACAGTGGTCAGAAACAAACTGGTCAGAAACATTGTTGTCAGAAACACACAGGTGAGAAACATTCTGTTCAGAAACACACTGGTCAGAAATACAGTGGTCAGAAACACACTGGTCAGAAACACACCGGTCAGAAACACATGTGTTACAAACGTAGTGGTCAGAAACACACTTGTCTGAAACACACTGGTCAGAAACACACTGGTCTGGAACACACTGGTAAGAAACACAGTGGTCATATACACAGTAGTCAGAAACACACCGGCCAGGGACACACGGGTCAGAACCACAGTGGTCAGAACCACAGTGCTCATCAACACAGTGGTCAGACACACAGTGGACAGAAGCACACTGGTCAGAAACACACTGGTCAGAAACACACTGGCCAGAAACACAGTGGTAACAAACACAGTGGTCGAAAACACACTGGTCAGAAACACAGTGGTCAGAAACACAGTGGTCAGAAGCACGGTGGTCGGAAACACAGTGGTCAGAAGCACAGTGATCAGAAATACATTGGTCAGAAACACACTGGTCGAAAACACAGTGGCCAGAAAAACAATGGTCAGAAACACAGTGGTCACAAACACAGTGGTCAGAAACACAGTGGTCAGAAACACACTGGTCAGAAACACAGTGGTTAGAAACGAACTGGTCAGAAACACAGTGGTTAGAAACACAGTGGTCAGAAACACAGTGGTCAAAAACACAGTGGTCAGAAACACAGTGGTCAGGAGCACAGTGGTAAAAACACAGTGGTCAGAAACACAGTGGTCAGAAACACAGTGGTCAGAACCAAAGTGGTCAGGAACATGGTGGTCAGAAACACAGTGGTCAGAAACACACTGGTCAGAAACAAACTGCTAAGAAACACAGTGGTCGGAAACACATTGGTCAGAGACACAGTTGTCAGAAACACACTGGTCAGAAACACACTGGTCGGAAACACACTAGTCAGAAACACGGTGGTCATAAACACACAGGCCAGAAACACAGTGGTCAGAA
Organism: Penium margaritaceum; assembly: GCA_023375785.1. Taxonomy (NCBI): domain Eukaryota; kingdom Viridiplantae; phylum Streptophyta; class Zygnematophyceae; order Desmidiales; family Peniaceae; genus Penium; species Penium margaritaceum. The sequence goes on along the minus strand of SZWC01000131.1, from coordinate 159,751 downwards.
ACACATTGGTCAGAAACACACTGGTCAGAAACACTGTGGTCAGGAACACAGTGGTCAGGAACACAGTGGTCGGAAACACAGTGGTCATAAATGTGTGGTCAGAAACACGCTGGCCAGAAACAAAGTGGTCAGAAATACAGTGGTCAGAAACACACTGGTCAGAAACACAGTCGTAAGAAGCACAGTGGTCAGAAACAAACAGTTCAGAAACACAGTGGTCAGAAACACAGTGGTCAGAAACACACTGGTCAGAATAACAGTGGTCAGAAACACAGGGGTCAGAAACACAGTGGTCAGAAAGACACTGGTCTGAAACACACTGGTCAGAAAAGCGCTGGTCGGAACCACACTGGTCATAAACACAGTGGTCATCTACACAGTGGTCAGAAACACACTGGTCAGAAACACAGTCGTAAGAAGCACAGTGGTCAGAAACAAACAGGTCAGAAACACAGTGGTCAGAAACACAGTGGTCAGAAACACACTGGTCAGAATAACAGTGGTCAGAAACACAGGGGTCAGAAACACAGTGGTCAGAAAGACACTGGTCTGAAACACACTGGTCAGAAAAGCGCTGGTCGGAACCACACTGGTCATAAACACAGTGGTCATCTACACAGTGGTCAGAAACACACTGGTCAGGAACACACTGGTCAGAAACACCGTGGTCAGAAACACACTGGTCAGAAAGAGAGTGGTCAGAAACACCCTGATCAGAAACACAGTGGTCATAAACACACTGGTCAGACACACTGTGGTCAGAAACACACTGGTCAGAAACACAGTGGTCATAAACACAGTGATCAGAAACACAGTGGTCAGAAACACAGGGGTCAGAAACACAGAGGTGAGAAACCCACTGGTCAGAAACACGCTGGTCAGAAACAACGTGCTCAGAAATACAGTGGTCAGAACATACTAGTCAGAAACACAGTGGCAGGAAACACAGTGGTCAGAATAAGAGTGGTCAGAAACACACTTTTCCGAAACACAGTATTTGTAGATACAGTGGTCAGAAACACACTGGTCAGAAACACACTGGTCAGAAACACAGGGATTAGAAACACAGTGGTCAGAAACACACTTGTCTGAAACACACTGGTCGGAAACACACTGGTCAGAATAAGAGTGGTCAGAAACACACTTTTCCGAAACACAGCGGTCAGAAATACAGTGGTCAGAAACACACTGGTCAGAAACACACTGGTCAGAAACACAGGGGTTGAAACACAGTGGTCAGAAACACACTTGTCTGAAATACACTGGTCAGAAACACACTGGTCAGAAACACAATGGTCAGAAACACAGTGGTCATGTACACGGTGGTCAGAAACACACTTGTCAGGAACACATTGGTCAGAAACACAGTGGTCAGAAACACAGTGCTCAGAAACACAGTGGTCAGACACATAGTGGACAGAAACACACTGGTCAGAAACACACTGGTTGGAAACACACTGGTCAGAAACACAGTGGGAAAAAGCACAATGGACCGAAACACACTAGTCAGAAACACAGTGGTCAGAAACACTGGTCAGAAACACAATGGTCCGAAACACGGTGGTCAGAAGCACAGTGGTCAGAAATACACTGGGCAGAAACACACTGGTCAGAAATACAGTGGTCAGAAAAACAATTGTCAGCAACACAGTGGTCAGAAGCACAGTGGTCATAAACACACTGGTCAGATACACACTGGTTAGAAACACGGTGGTCAGAAACGCACTGGTCAGAAACACAGTGGTTAGAAACACTGTGGTCAGAAAAATAGTGATCAGAAACACAGTGGTCAGAAACACAGTGGTGAGAAACACACTGGTCATAAAGAAACTGGTCAGAAACTAAGTGGTTGGAAACACAGTGGTCAGAGACACGGTTGTAAGAAAAACACTGGTCGGAAACACAGTGGTTAGAAACACAGTGGTCAGAAACACAGTGGTCAGAAACGCACGGGTCAGAAACACAGTCGTAAGGAAGACAGTGATCAGAAACAAAATGTTCAGAAACAAAGTGGTGAGAAACACAGTGGGCAGAAACACACTGGTCAGAAACAGAGTGGTCACAAGCACTGGGGTCAGAAAAACAGTTGTCAGAAACACACTGGTCTGAAACACAATGGTCGGAAACACACTGGTCAGGATCACACTGGTCAGAAACACAGTGGCCAGAAACAAACTGGTCAGAAACAAAGTGGTCATAAACAAACTGGTCAGAAACACAGTTGTCAGAAACACATTGGTCATAAACACCGTAGTCATTGACATAGTGGTCAGAAACACAGTGGTCACAGACACAGTAGTCAGAAACACACTGGTCAGAAAGACAGTAGTCAGAAGCACATTGGTCAGAAACACAGTGGTCATAAACACACTGGTCAGAAACAAAGTGGTCAGAAACACACTGGTCAGAAACACAGTGGTCAGAAACAGACTGGTCTGAAACACACTGGTCAGTAACACAGTGGTCAGAAACACACTGGTCAGAAACACAGTGGTCAGAAACACACTAGTCAGAAACACAGTGGTAAGGAATACACTGGTCAGAAACACTGTGGTCAGAAACACACTGGTCGGAAACACACTGGTCAGAAAAACACTGCTCAGAAACACAGTGTTCAGAAACACACTGGTGGGAAACACAGTGGTCACAAACACTGTGGTCAGAAACACAGAGGTCAGAAACACAATGGTCAGAAACACAGCCGTCAGAAACGCACTGGTCAGAATAAGAGTTGTCAGAAACACACTGGTCAGAAACACCGTGGTCAGGAATACAGTGGTCATAAACACACTGGTCAGAAACACAGTGGTCAGAAACACGGGTTAGAAACACAGTGGTCAGAAACACACAAGTCTGAAACAAACTGGTCCGAAACACACTTGTCAGAAACACAGTGTTCAGAAACACAGTGGTCAGAAACACGGTGGTCAGAAGCACAGTGGTCAGAAATACACTAGTCAGAAACACACCGGTGAGAAACACAATGGTCAGAAAAACAATGGTCAGAAACACAGTGGTCAGAATACAGTGGTCAGAAACACGGTGGTCAGAAACACACTGGTCAGAAACACATTGGTCAGAAACGCACTGGTCAGAAACACAGTGGCTAGAAACACAGCAGTCAGAAACACGGTGGTCAGAAACACAGTGGTCAGAAACACAGTGGTCAGGAGCACAGTGGTCAGAAACACAGTGGTTAGAAACACAGTGGTCAGAAACACAGTGGTCAGAAACACAGTGGTCAGAAACACACTGGTCAGAAAAAAACTGGTCAGAAACACAATGGTCGGAAACACAGTGGTCAGAAACACACTGGTCAGAAACACACTTGTCAGAAACACACACGTCAGAAACACGGTGGTCATAAACACACTGGTGAGAAACACAGTGGTCAGAAACACAGTGATCAGAAACACACTGATCAGAAACACAGTTGTTATGAACACAGTGGTCAGGAACACAGTGGTCAGAAAGATAGTGGTCAGAAACACACTGGTCAGAATCACGCTGGTCAGAAACACAGTGGTAAAAAATACAGCGGTCAGAAACAAACTGGTCAGAAACACAGTGGTCAGAAACACACTGGTCAGAATAACAGTGGTCAGAAACACCGGGGTCAGAAACAGAGTGGTCAGAAACACACTTGTCTGAAACACACTGGTCAGAAACACATTGGTCAGAAACACACTGGTCAAAAACACAGTGGTCATATACACAGTGGTCAGAAACACACTGGTCAGGAACACACTGGTCAGAACCACAGTGGTCAGAAACATTGTGCTCAGAAACAAAGTTGTTAGACACACAGAGGACAGAAGCACACTGGTCAGACACACACTGGTCAGAAACACCCTGGTCAGAAACACAGTGGTAACAAATACAGTGGTCAGAAACACACTGGTCAGAAACACAGTGGTCAGAAACAGAGTGGTCAGAAACACACTGGTCAGAAGCACGGTGGTCAGAAGCACAGTGGTCAGAAATACACTGGTCAGAAACACTCTGGTCAGAAACACAGTGGTGAGAAAAACAATGGTCAGAACACGGTGGTCAGAAACACAGTGGTCAGAAACACACTGGTCAGAAACACACTGGTCAAAAACACATTGGTCAGAAACACACTGGTCAGAAATACAGTGATTAGAAACAGAGTGGTCAGAAACACAGTGGTCAAAAACATAGTGGCCAGAAACACAATGGTCAGAAGCACAGTGGTCAGAAACACAGTGGTCATAAACACAGTGGTCAGAAACACAGTGGTCAGAAACACAGTGGTCAGAAATACGGTGGTGAGAAACACAGTGGTCAGAAACACACTGGTCACAAACAAACTGGTCAGAAACACAATGGTCAGAAACACAGTGGTCAGAGACACAGTTGTCAGAAACACACTGGTCAGAAACACACTGGTCAGAAACACAGTGGTAAGAAACACAGTGGTCAGAAACAAAATGGTCATAAACACAGTTGTCAGAAACACAGTGGTCAGAAACACACCGGTCAGAATAAGAGTGGTCAGAAACACACTTTTTTACAAACACAGTGGTCACAAATACAGTGGGCAGAAACACACTGGTTAGAAACACACTGGTCAGAAACACGGGGGTTAAAAACACAGTGGTCAGAAACACGCATGTCTGAAACACACTGGTCGGAAACACAGTGGTCAGAGACACACTGGTCAGGACCACACTGGTCAGAAACACTGTGGTCAGAAACACAGTGGGCAGAAACACACTGGTCAGAAACACATTGGCCAGAAGCACACTGGGCAGAAACACAGTGGTCAGAAACACACTGGTCAGAAACACAGTGGTCAAAAAACACAGTGGTCATAAACACAGTGGTCATAAGCACAGTGGTCAGAAACACATTGGTCATAAACACAGTGGTCAGACACACACTGGTCGGAAACACAGTGGTCAGAAACACATTGTACGAAACACACTGGTCAGAACACAGTGGTCAGAAACACACTGGTCAGAAACACAATGGTCAGACACACACTAGTCAGAAACACAGTGGTGAGAAACGTCTGGTCAGAAACACACGGGTCAGAAACAGACTGGTCAGAAACACACTGGTCAGAAACACTGTGGTGAGAAACACACTGGTCGGAAACACACTGGTCAGAAACGTAGTGGTCAGGAACACACTGGTGGGAAACACAGTGGTCAGGAGCACAGTGGTCAGAAACACACTGGTCAGAAACACAGTGGTCAGAAACACACTGGTCAGAAACACAGTGGTCAGAAACACGGTGGTCATAAACATAGTGGTCAGAAACACAGTGATCAGAAACACAGTGGTCAGCAACACAGTGGTCAGAAAAACACCAGTCAGAAACACACTGGACAAAAACACACTGGTCAGAAATACACTGGTTAGAAACAAACTGGTCAGAAACACAGTGGTTTGAAACACACTGCTCAGAAACACAGTGGTGAGAAACACAGTGGTCAGAAACACAATGGTCAGAAACGCGGTCAACAGGAACACACTGGTCAGAAACACACTTGTCAGAAACACACTGGTCAGAAACACAGTAGTAAAAAACACAGTGGTCCGGAACACACTGGTCAGAAACACAGTGCTCAGAAACGTAGTGGTCAGAAACACAGTGATCAGAAACACGGTGGTCAGAAGCACAGTGGTCAGAAAAACACTGGTCAGTAACACACTGGTCAGAAACACAGTGGTCATTAAAACAATGGTGAGGAACACAGTGGTCAGGAACTCAGTGGTCAGAAACACACTGGTCATAAAGAAAGTGGTCAGTAACGCACTGTTCAGAAACACAATGGTTAGAAACATAGTGGTCAGAAACACTGTGGTCAGAAACACAGTGGTCAGAAACACAGTGGTCAAGAACACTGTGGTCAGAAACAGAGTGTTCAGAAACACATTGGTCAGAAACCCAGTGGTCAGAAACATAGTGGTCAGAAACACGGTGGTCAGATACACGGTGGTAAGAAACACAGTGGTCAGAAACACACTGGTCTGAAACAGACTGCTAAAAAACACAGTGGTCGAAAACACAGTGGTCAGAGACATTGTGGTCAGAAACACACTGGTCAGATATACGCTGGTCAGAAACACACTGGTCAGAAACACAGTGGTCAGAAACACAGTGGTCATAAACACAGTGGTCAGAAACACAGTTGTCACAAACACAGTGGTCAGAAACACAGTGGTCAGAAATCAACTGGTCAGAAACACGCTGGTCAAAAACACAGTGGTCAGAAATACAGTGGTCAGAAACACCCTGGTCAGTAACACAGTGGTAAGAAATACAGTGGTCAGAAACAAACTGGTCAGAAACACAGTGGTCATATACACAGTGGTCATAAACACACTGGTCAGAAATACAGTAGTCAGAAACACACTGGTCAGAAACACACTGGTCTGAAACCAACTGGTCAGAAACACACTGGTCAGAAACTAACTGGTCAGAAACACAGTGGTCATATACACTGTGGCCAGAAACACACTGGTCAGGGACACTGGTCAGAAACACAGTTGTCAGAAACACAGTGGTCAGAAACATGCTGGTCAGAAACACACTGGTCAAAAACACTTTGGTCAGAAACACACTGGTCAGAAACACACTGGTCAGAAAAATACTGGTCAGAAACATAGTGGTTAGAAACACACTGGTGGGAAACTCAGTGGTTAGAAACGCATTGGTCAGAAACACACTGGTCAGAAACACAGTGGTCAGAAACGAACAAGTCAGAAACACAGTGGTCAGAAACACGGTGGTCATAAACACAGTGGTCGGAAACACAGTGATCAGAAACGCAGTGGTTAGCAACACAGTCGTCAGAAACACACCGGTCATAAACACACTGGTCAGAAACACACCAGTCAGAAACACACTGGTCACAAACACACTGGTCAGAAACACAGTGGTCAGAAACACACTGGTCAGAAACACAGTGGTCAGGAACACAGTGGTCGGAGACACAATGGTCAGAAACACAGTGGACAGAAACACACTGGTCAGAAACACACTAGTCAGAAACACAATGGTAAAAAACACAGTGGTCCGGAACACACTGGTCAGAAACACAGTGGTCAGAATCACAGTGGTTAGAAACACAGTGGTCAGAAACACGGTGATCAGAAGCACAGTGGTCAGAAATAAACTGGTCAGTAACACACAGGCCACAAACACAGTGGTCAGAAAAACAATGGTCAGAAACACAGTGGTCGGGAACACAGTGGTGAGAAACACACTGGTCAGAAACACACTGGTCAGAAAGACAGTGGTCAGAAACGCACTGGTCAGAAACACAGTGGTTAGAAACATACTGGTCAGAAACACAGTGGTCAGAAACACAGTGGTCAGCAACATAGTGGTCAAGAACACAGTGGTAAAAAATACAGTGGTCAGAAACACAGAGGTCAGAAACACACTGATCAGCAACAAAGTGGTCAGAAACACAGGGGTCAGAAACACAGTGGTCAGAAACACGTTGGTCAGAAACAAAGTGGTGAGAAACACACTAGTCAGAAACAAACTGGTGAGAAACACAATGGTCGGAAACACAATGGTCAGAGACATAGTGGTCAGAAACACACTGGTCAGAAACACGCTGGTAAGAAACACACTTGTCGGAAACATAGTGGTCATAAACTTATTGGTCAGAAACACAGTGGTCAGAAACACAGTGGTCAGAAACACACTGGTCAGAAACACAGTGGTCATAAACACAGTGGTCAGAAACACAGTGGTCAGAAACACAGTGGTCAGAAACACAGTGGTCAGAAACACACTGGTCAGAAACACAGTGGTCATAAACACAGTGGTCAGAAACACAGTGGTCAGAAACACAGTGGTCAGAAACATACTGGTCAGAAACACGCTGGTCAGAAACACAGTAGTCAGAAATACAGTGGTCATAAACACAGTGGTCAGAAACACAGTGGTCAGAAACACAGTGGTCAGAAACATACTGGTCAGAAACACGCTGGTCAGAAACACAGTAGTCAGAAATACAGTGGTCATAAACACCCTGGTCAGCAACACAGTAGTGAGAAAGACAGTGGTCAGAAACAAACTGGTAAAAAACACAGTGGTCAGAAACACACTGGTCAGAAACACACCGGTCAGAAAAACAGTGGTCAGAATCACACTGGTCAGAAACACACTGGTCAGAAACACAGGGTTCAGAAACACAGTGGTCCAAAATACACTGGTCTGAAATACACTGGTCAGAAACACAGTGGTCAGAAACACACTGGTCGGAAACACAGTGGTCATATACACAGTGGCCAGAAACACACTGGTTAGGAACTCACTGGTCAGAAACACAGTGGTCAGAAACACAGTGGTCAGAAACACAGCGGTAAGAAACACAGTGGTTAGAAACACACTGGTCAAAAGCACGCTGGTTAGAAACACTTTGGTCAGAAATACAATGGTCAGAAACACACTGGTCAGAAACATAGTGGCAAGAAACATAGTGGTCAGAAACAAACTGGTCAGAAACACAGTGGTCAGAAACACAGTGGTCAGATACACACTGGTCACAATAACAGTTGTCAGAAACACACTGGTCAGAAACACAGTGGTAAGAAATACAGTGGTCCGAAACACACTGGTCAGAAACACAGTGGTCAGAAAGAGAGTGGTCAGAAACACAGTGGTCAGAAAGACGGTAGTCAGAAGCACAGTGGTCAGAAATACACTGGTCAGAAACACGCTGGTCAGAAACACAGTGGTCAGAAAAACAATGGTCAGAAACACAGTGGTCAGAAACACAGTGGTCAGAAACACACTGGTCAGAAACACACTGGTCAGAAACATAGTGGTCAGAAACGCAATGGTCAAAAACACAGTGGTTAGAAACAGAGTGGTCAGAAACACAGTGGTCAGAAACATAGTGGTCAGAAACACAGTGGTCAGAAGCGCAGTGGTCGGAAACACAGTGGTCAGAAACACAGTCGTCAGAAACAAAGTGGTCAGAAACACAGTGGTCAGAAACACAGTGGTCAGAAATACGGTGGTTAGAAACACAGTGGTCAGAAACACACTGGTCACAAACAAACTGGTCAGAAACACAATGGTCGGAAACACAGTGGTCACAGACACAGTTGTCATAATCACACTGGTCGGAAACACACTGGTCAAAAACACACTGGTCAGAAACATTGTGGTCATAAACACACTGGCCAGAAACACAGTGGTCAGAAACACAGTGGTCATAAACACAGTGATCAGAAACAGAGTGGTCAGAAACACACTGGTCAGAAGCACACTGGTCAGAAACACAGTGGTCAGAAACACAGTGATCAGAAACAGAGTGGTCAGAAACACACTGGTCAGAAGCACACTGGTCAGAAACACAGTGGTAAGAAACACAGTGATCAGAAACACACTGGTCAGAAACACAGTGGTCAGAAACACACTGGTTAGAAACATAGTGGTCAGAAACACACTGGTCAGAAACACAATGGTCAGAAACACACTGGTCAGAAACACAGTGGTCTGAAACACAGTGGTCAGAAACACACTGGTCAGAAACACTGTGGTCAGAAACACAGTGGTCAGAAACACAGTGGTCAGAAACACAGTGGTCAGAAACACACTGGTCAGAAACACACTGGTCAGAAACACACTGGTCAGAAACACACTGGTCAGAAACACAGTGGTCAGGAACACACTGGTCAGAAGCACAGTGGTCAGAAACACACTGGTCAGGAACACACTGGTTCAAAACACACTGGTCAGAAACACAGTGGTCACAAACACAGTGGTCAGAGACGCACTGGTCAGAAACACAGTGGTTAGAATAACACCGGTCAGAAACACTGTGGTCAAAAACACACTGGTTGGAAACACACTAATTAACACAGTGGTCGGAAACACAGTGGTCAGAAACACGGTGGTCAGAAACACAGTGGTCACAAAAACACTGGTCAGAACTACACTGGTCAGAAACACGGTGGTCAGAAACATGGTGGTCAGAAACACAGTGGTCAGAAACACAGTGGTAAATGACACAGTGGTCCGAAACACACAAGTCAGAAACACACTGGTCAGAAACACAGTGGTCAGAAACACATTGGTCAGAAACACGGTGGTCAGAAACACGGTGGTCAGAAATACACTGGTCAGAACTACACTGGTCACAAATACAGTAATCAGAAACACGGTGGACAGAAACACAGTGGTCAGAAACACACTTGTCAGAAACACACTGGTCAGAAAACACAGTGGTCAGAAACACACTCGTCAGAAATACAGTGGTCATGAACATACTGGTCATGAACACAGTGGTCAGAAACGCAATGGTCAGAAACACACTGGTCAGAAACACAGTGGTCAGAAACACAGTGGTCAGAAACACAGTGGCCAGAAACATAGTGGTCAGAAACACAGTGGTCGGAAACGCACTGGTCAGAAACACGCTGGTCATAAACACAGTGGTCAGAGATACTGTCAACAGAAACACACTGGTCAGAAACACAGTGGTAAGAAACACAATGGTCAGAAACAATCTGGTCAGAAACACAGTGGTGAGAAACACAGTGGTCAGAAAGACACTGACAGAAACACAGTGGTCAGAAACACACTGTTCAGAAACACATTGGTTAGAAATACAGTGGTCAGGAGCACACTTGTCAGAAACACACTGGTCAGAAACACAGGGGTCAGAAAGACAGTGGTCAGAAACACATTGTTCAGAAACACACTGGTCAGGAAAACACTGGACATAAACACAGTGATCAGGAACAGAGTGGGCAGATACACACTGGTCAGAAACACAGTGGTCAGAAACACAGTGGTCATAAACACAGTGGTTAGAGACACACTGGTCAGAAACACACTGGTCAAAAACACGGTTGTCGGAAACACAGTGGTCAGAAGCACAGTGGTCAGAGACACAGTGGTTAGAAACACAGTGGTCAGAAACCGACTGGTCAGAAACACACGGGTCAGAAACACTGTGGTCAGAATAGAGTGGTCACAAACACACTGGTCATAAATACAGTAGTAAGAAACACAGTGGTCAGAAACACACTGGTCAGAAACACACTGGTCAGAAATACACTGGTCAGAAACACACAGGCCTGAAACACTGTGGTCAGAAACACACTGGTTGGAAACACACTGGTCAGAAACACAGTGGTCAGAAACACACTGGTCAAAAACACAGTGGACAGAAACACAGTGGTCAGCAACACACTGGTCAGAAACACAGTGGTTAGAGACACGGTGGTCAGGAACACAGTGGTCACAAACACAGTGGTCGGAAACACAGTGGTCAGAAACACAGTGGTCAGAAACACACTGCTCAGACAGACACTAGTCAGAAACAGAGTGTTCAGAAAGACACTTGTCAGAAACACAATGGTCAGAAACACACTGGTCAGAAACACAGTGGCCACAAACACACTGGTCAGAAACACAGTAGTCAGAAACACACTGGTCAGAAACACAGTGGTGAGAAACACAATGGTCAGAAACACACTGGTCGGAAACACACTGGTCAGAAATACACTGGTCAGAAACACACTGGCCAGAATCACTCTGGTCAGAAACACACTGGTTAGAATCACGCTGGTCAGAAATACAGTTGTCAGAAACACACTGGTCAAAAACACAGTGGACAGAAACACATTGGTCAGTAACACACTGCTCAGAAACACAGTGGTAAGGGACACGGTGGTCAGAAACATACTGGTCAGAAACACAGTGGTCAGAAACATAGTGGTGAGAAACATTGTAGTCAGAAACACACTGCTCAGAAACACACTGGTCAGAAACACAGTGTTCAGAAAGACCCTTCTCAGAAACGCAAGGGTAAGAGACACAATGGTTAGAAACACAGTGGTCAGAAACACAGTAGCCAGAAACACTCTGGTGAGAAACACAGTGGCCAGAAACACACTGGTCAGAAACACAGTGGTCTGAAACACTCTGGTCAGAAACACAGTGGTCAGAAACACAGTGGTCAGAAACACACTGGTCAGAAACACACTGGTCAGAAACACACTGGTCAGAAACACAGTGGTCAGAAACACAGTGGTCATAAACACAGTGGTCCGAAATACGGTTGTCAGAAACACAGTGTTCAGAAACACAGTGGTCAGAGACGCATTGGTCAGAAGCACGCTGGTCAGAATCACATTGTTCAGAAATACAGTGGTCAGAAACACACTGGTCAGACACATTGTGGTAACAAACACAGTGGTCAGAAACAAACCGGTCAGAAACACAGTGGTCATAAACACATTGGTCATAAACACACTGGTCTGAAACACAGTGGTCAGAAACACACATTTCAGAAAGACACTGGTGAGAAACACAGTGGTCAGAAACACACTGGTCAGAAACACACTGGTCAGAAACACAGGGGTAAGAAATACAGTGGTCAGGATTACAATGGTCTGAAACACACTGGTCAGAATCACACTCGTCAGGAACACACCGGTCAAAAACACAGTGGTCATATACATAGTGGTCAGTGTCAGAAATGAAGCCTTGACAAGAGAAGAAAATACTAAGGCTCGCTCTCAATAACGGTTCAAGTCCACCGACTGAGCCACCTTGACTAACGGTTCTCGAGTTAGGCGACCGTTGGGACCCGTTGGCCAAGTTATCCCCTAATAAAGAGACCACTATAACCCACGTCCAGCTAGTGGAAAAAAGCCGTTGCCCTGCTCATTTGTCTTTTTTTGTCCTTTTATACCAAGGATGTTCATTCCCTCGAGTGAACAAGAACAGTTATGCCCATCCTATTCCCCCTTGGTTCCGCGGCTTCGCCGTCATGTCTTTGCTCTGCCCGCACTTTCTGTCTTCACCAACTCTAAACGCTTTGCTCCGTCACTCTCGCTCCTTCGCTTAGCTCTCACACTTTGCCAACCATCACTTTCTTCGCCAGCACTCTCTCTCGCGTCAACTTGTCTACCTGCGCTACCTCGCTTCTCATCCCTCATCAGCTCCCGCGACTAACTCCTCAAACCACTCTCGCTCACGTCACGCTGCTGACATACATCTGCATGTCCCGATGCTTGTGCTTGCTTCTGCTATTGGTATTCTAGTATCTGCATTGTTCTGACATGGAATCAGAGCCTCATGCAACATCACCTGGAGTTCTGTGACCGCGTCATCGCTCAGTCATCATCCTTGCCTCATTGCTTCGACCCGCATTCTCCTGCAGCCACTACCGCCATCTTGCGCCTCGCCGCTTTGTCCGCAGCTGACATCAGGAACTATACCTGATGAGTTCTCCACGCTGAAGAAACGCCTTGTCATCTTGAGGAAGCTTTGCGCCCATATCCGCGCCCGTGGCTAACAATCTGTGACGAGTCGCCCATATCAGCCGCAAGCAACTCTCGAGCCGCCGCCTGCCATCAACTACCAAGAAGCTTCCTGCAGCCTCCCATCCGCCGCCATCGCATCGCATTTGCCTCCACTGGTATCTCCTCCCTTTCATCCTGCCTTGTCAGCATCATCTGCTCCCTCCTCGCTACCATCTTCATCTTGCCCACATCCGTCGTCTCGAGCCGCCTTCTCGCATCGCCTCCCCGCCTCGTCAGCAGCTGAAGCCAAAACTGCCGCTGTTAGGATATCAAATACCACCAGTATTCCTGCTTTAATTTCCAAGCCAACTGGGAACAAGCCGTCACTCTCCTGGCATCAGCAGCTCAGTGTCCCTGCCCGCTGCCTGACTATTCTTACCACAACCAACCTTGCCAGCCGACAGGATATCGGACACCACCTGTCTTCCTACTCCCACTTTCGAGCCAACTGGGGAACAAGCCGTTACTCTCCTGAACGCTGAAAAGAAGCAGTTGCGTTGCTCTGCCTTTCTACCGCCTCCACCTGTCGCACCGCGTCTCATCTGCGCTCTCTCCGCTTGCGTCGCCCTCTGCCTCTCGTCTTCTCCGTCATCATCAGCCCTCGGTCTTTGTCTCCAGCCGCCTCCATCGTTCCTCTTCCTCCTCGCTCCAGTCCTCTCAACTTCATCAGTCGCCCGTTCCTGCCTCGTCTCCGCCTCTCCGTAATCTGCTTCATCCGCGCCGCCTCCGCATTCGTCTCCTTGTCATCATCAGCATCCTCCGCGTCGCTCTTCCATCAATCATCAGCATCAACATCATCAGCATCGCTTTATCACGCATTTGGTTCCGCCCCTGCGCCCACTCATCAGATCAATCGCTTCCTCCGCTTCTGCAAATCGCTCTCAGCACGGCACAAGGATCCGCCCGGTCGCATCGCCCTTTCCGCGACGACCTGCGCCTACGCCGAAAACTTCGCAGCGCACGTGGTTTTGCCCCTGCGCCCACTCATCAATCAGTTGCTTCCTCTGCTTCCGCAAATCGCTTGGCATAAGGATCCGCCCGGTCGCATTGCCCTTTTTGCGATGACCTGTGCCCACGCCAAAAAGATCGCAGCGTACATGGTTTTGCCCCTGCACCCTCTCATTCATCAATTGCTTCCTCTTCAGCATCAGCTTCAGCCCGGCACAAGGACCTGCTTGCTCGCATCGCTCGAGTCGCGACAACCAGCGCCCACGCCGAAACTTCCATCAGGGCACGCGGCTCGCCCCTGCACCCACTTATCAATCAATCGCCTCCTTCGCTTTGCATCACTCTCAGTCTGGCACAAGGATCCGCCCAGTCGTATCGCACGAACCGTAATGACCTGTACCCACGACGAACCATCCATCAGCGCACGTGGTTTCACCCCTGCGCCCACTCATTTCATCTGTCGTCTTCACTTCTCTCCACTCCGCTCCTCCCGCAGTACAACAGTCCGCCCTGTCACATTGCCATCACCTCCCATACAAAGACTGACTGGCCTCATCTTCCTGCTCCTCTCATTCTCCTGTCATCAGTTATCAACACTTCTCCTCCTCCATGGAAGAGGAACGACGCACCATTCTACTGTACAATGAAGTCACCTCCCTTACTGACAACATTTCTCCATTATACTTTGCAGCATATGGGAGTCACAACTTTAATCGATGGCGTCACCAACTGCGGCGTGAAATATCCACATTAGACATATACAGCTACAATCTCCTTGATGTGCTACGAAATGTTGAAATCAGAGAAGCCCGCATAACTGCACATGGAAGAACGGAGTACGGCATTGCCCAAGCCCAACTGCGAGGACTTCTCTACAGAAGCACTTACAACGAATTCCACCCCATCATTGCAGAACATCGTCATCAGGCTATCTTCCGGACCATAAAAGCTCTCTGGGATAACTACTCAAGCAGAAGAGCTGAACCCCCTGACCCTCGCCCGGTTGCCCTTGACCCTCCCCCATATAGTGAACTCCTGGAGGAACAACGATTCCAGCTGCAACCATTCATCCGCGATCACAGGAGAATGGAGGAAGAAGCAGAACTTCGAGCCATCGAAGAACGGCCTCATACTCCCCAATCTCCCACATCCTCTAATGGGGTGGAATACTAGGAGCGCTACTACCCCTGATCTTCCTCTACTCGCTTACCTCTTGTCAAGATTCAAGGGGGGTGTCCGAAATGAAGCCTTGACAAGAGAAAAAAAATACTAAGGCGCGCTCTCAATAACGGTTAAAAACCACCGACTAAGCCATCTTGACTAATAGTTCTCGAGTCAGGCGACCGTTTGGACCCGTTGGCCAAGTTATCCCCTAATTAAGTGACAGCTGTCACCCACGTCGGGCTAGTGGAAAGAAGCCGTTGCCCTGCTCGTTTACCCTGTTCTGTCCTCTTATACCGAGGATGTTCATTCCCTCGAGTTGACCAGAACAGTTCTGCCCATCCCGTTCCCCCTTGGTTCCGCGACTTCGCCACCGTGTCTTTGCTCTGCCCGCAAACACTGTCTTCACCAACTCTCAACACTTTGCTCCGTCACTCTCACTCCTTCGCTCAGCTCTCACGCTTTGCCAACCATCACTCTCTTTGCCAGCACTCTCTCTCACGTCAACTTGTCTACCTGCGCTACCTCGCTTCTCAGCCCTCGTCAGCTCCTGCGACAAACTCCTCGAACCACTCTCGCTCACGTCACTCTGCTGACATACATCTGCATGTCCCAATGCTTCTGCTTGCTTCTGCTACTGCTATCCTCGTATCTGCATTATTCTGACAGTCAAAAACACAGTGGTTAGAAACACAGTGGTCAGACACACACTGGACAGAAACACCGTGGCCTGAAACACACTGGTCAGAAACACAGTGGTCAGAAACACACTGGTGAGAAACACAGTGGTGAGAAACACAGTGGTCATAACCACAGTGGTAAAAAACACAGTGGTCAGAAACACACTGGTCATAAACACAGTGGTCAGAAACACACTTGTTGGAGACACAGTGGTCAGGAACACATTGGTAAGAAACACACTGGTCAGAATACAGTGGTCAGAAACAAACTGGTCAGAAACACGGTGGTCAGAAACACACTCGTCCTAAACCCAGTGGTCAGAAACACACTGGTCAGAAGCACAGTTGTCAGAAACACAGTGGTCACAAACACAGTGGTCAGAAACACAGTGGTCATAAACACAGTGGTCACAAACACAGTTGATGGAAACAAAGTGGTCAGAAACACAGTGGTCAAAACCACAGTGGTCAGAAACGCACTGGTCAAAAACAGAGTGAACAGAAATATAGTAGTCAGAAACACACTGGTCAGGAAAACAGTGGTCATGAACACATGGGTGAGGAGCACAGTGGTCAGAAGGACATTGGTCAGAAACAAACTGGCCAGACACACAGGGGTCAGAAACACAGTGGTCAGAAACACAGTGGTCAGAATCACACTGGTCAGAAACACACTGGACATAAACACAGTGATCAGAAACAGAGTGGTCAGAAACACACTGGTCAGAAACGCAGTGGCCAGAAACACAGTTATCAGAAACACACTGGTCAGAAACACAGTGGTCAGACACACACTGGTCAGAAACATAGTGGTCAGAAACACAATGGTCAGAAACACAATGGTCAGAAACACACTGGTCAGAAACACAGTGGTCGGAAACACAGTGGTCAGAAACACGGTGGTCAGAAACACTGTGGTCATAAACACACTGGTCAGAAGCACAGTGGTCAGAAACTACTGGTCAGAAACACACTGGTCAGAAACACACTGGTCAAAAACACTGTGGTCAGAAACACAGTGGTCGGAAACACAGTAGTCAGAAACACAGTGGTCAGAAACACACAGGTCAGAAACACACTGGTCAGAAAAACAGTGGTCAGAAACACACGGGTCAGAAAGACAATGGTCAGAAACACAGTGGTCAGAAACACAGTGGTCAGAAACACACTGGTCAGAAACACACTGGTCAAAAACATAGTGGTCAGAAACGCAATGGTCAGAAACACAGTGGTTAGAAACAGAGTGGTCATAAACACAGTGGTCAGAAACATAGTGGTCAGAAACACAGTGGTCAGAAGCGCAGTGGTCGGAAACACAATGGTCAGAAACACAGTCGTCAGAAACACAGTGGTCAGAAACACAGTGGTCAGAAATACGGTGGTTAGAAACACAGTGGTCACAAACACACTGGTCACAAACAAACTGGTCAGAAACACAATGGTCGGAAGCACAGTGGTCAGAAACACAGTGGTCAGAAGCACACTGGTCAGAAACACAGTGGTCAGGAACACACTGGTCAGAAGCACAGTGGTCAGAAACACACTGGTCAGGAACACACTGGTCAGAAACACACTGGTAAAGAACACACTGGTCAGAAACACGCTGGTCAGAAACACAGTGGTCAGAAATACAGTGGTCAGAAACACAGTGGTCACAAAAACACTGGTCATAACTACACTGGTCAGAAACACAGTGGTCAGGAACACACTGGTCAGAAGCACAGTGGTCAGAAACACACTGGTCAGGAACACACTGGTCAGAAACACACTGGTAAAGAACACACTGGTCAGAAACACGCTGGTCAGAAACACAGTGGTCAGAAATACAGTGGTCAGAAACACAGTGGTCACAAAAACACTGGTCATAACTACACTGGTCAGAAACACAGTGGTCAGGAACACACTGGTCAGAAGCACAGTGGTCAGAAACACACTGGTCAGGAACACACTGGTCAGAAACACACTGGTAAAGAACACACTGGTCAGAAACACGCTGGTCAGAAACACAGTGGTCAGAAATACAGTGGTCAGAAACACAGTGGTCACAAAAACACTGGTCATAACTACACTGGTCAGAAACACAGTGGTCAGGAACACACTGGTCAGAAGCACAGTGGTCAGAAACACACTGGTCAGGAACACACTGGTCAGAAACACACTGGTAAAGAACACACTGGTCAGAAACACGCTGGTCAGAAACACAGTGGTCAGAAATACAGTGGTCAGAAACACAGTGGTCACAAAAACACTGGTCATAACTACACTGGTCAGAAACACAGTGGTCAGGAACACACTGGTCAGAAGCACAGTGGTCAGAAACACACTGGTCAGGAACACACTGGTCAGAAACACACTGGTAAAGAACACACTGGTCAGAAACACGCTGGTCAGAAACACAGTGGTCAGAAATACAGTGGTCAGAAACACAGTGGTCACAAAAACACTGGTCATAACTACACTGGTCAGAAACACAGTGGTCAGGAACACACTGGTCAGAAGCACAGTGGTCAGAAACACACTGGTCAGGAACACACTGGTCAGAAACACACTGGTAAAGAACACACTGGTCAGAAACACGCTGGTCAGAAACACAGTGGTCAGAAATACAGTGGTCAGAAACACAGTGGTCACAAAAACACTGGTCATAACTACACTGGTCAGAAACACAGTGGTCAGGAACACACTGGTCAGAAGCACAGTGGTCAGAAACACACTGGTCAGGAACACACTGGTCAGAAACACACTGGTAAAGAACACACTGGTCAGAAACACGCTGGTCAGAAACACAGTGGTCAGAAATACAGTGGTCAGAAACACAGTGGTCACAAAAACACTGGTCATAACTACACTGGTCAGAAACACAGTGGTCAGGAACACACTGGTCAGAAGCACAGTGGTCAGAAACACACTGGTCAGGAACACACTGGTCAGAAACACACTGGTAAAGAACACACTGGTCAGAAACACGCTGGTCAGAAACACAGTGGTCAGAAATACAGTGGTCAGAAACACAGTGGTCACAAAAACACTGGTCATAACTACACTGGTCAGAAACACAGTGGTCATAAACACAGTGATCAGAAACAGAGTGGTCAGAAACACACTGGTCAGAAGCACACTGGTCAGAAACACAGTGGTAAGAAACACAGTGATCAGAAACACACTGGTCAGAAACACAGTGGTCAGAAAAACACTGGTTAGAAACATAGTGGTCAGAAACACACTGGTCAGAAACACAATGGTCAGAAACACACTGGTCAGAAACACAGTGGTCTGAAACACAGTGGTCAGAAACACACTGGTCAGAAACAAACTGGTCAGAAACAAACTGGTCAGAAACACACTGGTCAGAAACACAGTGGTCAGGAACACACTGGTCAGAAGCACAGTGGTCAGAAACACACTGGTCAGGAACACACTGGTCCAAAACACACTGGTCAGAAACACAGTGTCACAAACACAGTGGTCAGAGACACACTGGTCAGAAACACAGTGGTTAGAAACACACTGGTCAGAAACACCGTGGTCAGAAACACACTGGTCGGAAACACACTAGTCAGAAACACAGTGGTCAGAAACACAGTGGTCTGAAACACGGTGGTCAGAAACACAGTGGTCACAAAAACACTGGTCATAACTACACTGGTCAGAAACACGGTGGTCAGAAACATGGTGGTCAGAAGCACAGTGGTCAGAAACACAGTGGTAAATGACACAGTGGTCCGAAACACACAAGTCAGAAACACACTGGTCAGAAACACAGTGGTCAGAAACACATTGGTCAGAAACACGGTGGTCAGAAACATGGTGGGCAGAAATACACTAGTCAGAACTACACTGGTCACAAACACAGTGATCAGAAACACTGTGGTCAGAAACACAGTGGTCAGAAACACACTGGTCAGAAACACACTGGTCAGAAAACACAGTGGTCAGAAACACACTCATCAGAAATACAGTGGTCATGAACATACTGGTCATGAACACAGTGGTCAGAAACGCAATGGTCAGAAACACACTCGTCAGAAACACAGTGGTCAGAAACACAGTGGTCAGAAACACAGTGGCCAGAAACATAGTGGTCAGAAACACAGTGGTCAGAAACGCACTGGTCAGAAACACGCTGGTCATAAACACAGTGGTCAGAGATACAGTCAGCAGAAACACACTGGTCAGAAACACAGTGGTAAGAAACACAATGGTCAGAAACAATCTGGTCAGAAACACAGTGGTGAGAAACACAGTGGTCAGAAAGACACTGTCAGAAACACAGTGGTCAGAAACACACTGTTCAGAAACACATTGGTTAGAAATACAGTGGTCAGGAACACACTTGTCAGAAACACACTGGTCAGAAACACAGGGGTCAGAAACACAGTGGTCAGAAACACACTGTTCAGAAACACACTGGTCAGGAACACAATGGACATAAACACAGTGATCAGGAACAGAGTGGGCAGATACACACTGGTCAGAAACACAGTGGTCAGAAACACAGTGGTCATAAACACAGTGGTTAGAGACACACTGGTCAGAAACACACTGGTCAAAAACACGGTTGTCGGAAACACAGTGGTCAGAAACACAGTGGTCGGAGACACAGTGGTCAGAAACACAGTGGTCAGAAACGGACTGGTCATAAACACACGGGTCAGAAACACTGTGTTCAGAAATATAGTGGTCACAAACACACTGGTCATAAATACAGTAGTAAGAAACACAGTGGTCAGAAACACACTGGTCAGAAACACACTTGTCAGAAATACACTGGTCAGAAACACACAGGCCTGAAACACTGTGGTCAGAAACACACTGGTTAGAAACACACTGGTCAGAAACACAGTGGTCAGAAACACACTGGTCAAAAACACAGTGGACAGAAACACAGTGGTCAGCAACACACTGGTCAGAAACACAGTGGTCAGAGACACGGTGGTCAGGAACACACTGGTCACAAACACAGTGGTCGGAAACACAGTGGTCAGAAACACAGTGGTCAGAAACACACTGCTCAGACAGACACTGGTCAGAAACACAGTGTTCAGAAAGACACCTGTCAGAAACACAATGGTCAGAAACACACTGGTCAGAAACACAGTGGCCACAAACACACTGGTCAGAAACACAGTAGTCAGAAACACACTGGTCAGAAACACAGTGGTAAGAAACACCGTGATCAGAAACACACTGGTCAGAAACACACTGGTCAGAAATACACTGGTCAGAAACACACTGGCCAGAAACACTCTGGTCAGAAACACACTGGTTAGAAACATGCTGGTCAGAAATACAGTTGTCAGAAACACACTGGTCAAAAACACAGTGGACAGAAACACAGTGGTCAGCAACACACTGCTCAGAAACACTGTGGTAAGGGACACGGTGGTCAGGAACATACTGGTCAGAAACACAGTGGTCGGAAACATAGTGGTGGGAAACACAGTAGTCAGAAACACACTGCTCACAAACACAGTGGTCAGAAACACAGTGTTCAGAAAGACCCTTCTCTGAAACGCAAGGGTAAGAAACACAATGGTTAGAAACACAGTGGTCAGAAACACAGTAGCCAGAAACACTCTGGTGAGAAACACAGTGGCCAGAAACACACTGGTCAGAAACACAGTGGTCTGAAACACTCTGGTCAGAAACACAGTGGTCAGAAACACAGTAGCCAGAAACACTCTGGTGAGAAACACAGTGGCCAGAAACACACTGGTCAGAAACACAGTGGTCTGAAACACTCTGGTCAGAAACACAGTGGTCAGAAACACAGTGGTCATAAACACAGTGGTCCGAAATACGGTTGTCAGAAACACAGTGTTCAGAAACACAGTGGTCAGAGACGCATTGGTCAGAAGCACGCTGGTCAGAAACACAGTGGTCAGAAACACAGTGGTCATAAACACAGTGGTCCGAAATACGGTTGTCAGAAACACAGTGTTCAGAAACACAGTGGTCAGAGACGCATTGGTCAGAAGCACGCTGGTCAGAAACACATTGGTCAGAAATACAGTGGTCAGAAACACGCTGGTCAGACACATTGTGGTAACAAACACAGTGGTCAGAAACAAACCGGTCAGAAACACAGTGGTCATAAACACATTGGTCATAAACACACTGGTCTGAAACACAGTGGTCAGAAACACACATTTCAGAAAGACACTGGTGAGAAACACAGTGGTCAGAAACACACTGGTCAGAAACACACTGGTCAGAAACACAGGGGTAAGAAATACAGTGGTCAGGAACACAATGGTCTTTAATACACTGGTCAGAATCACACTCGTCAGGAACACACCGGTCAAAAACACAGTGGTCATATACATAGTGGTCAGTGTCAGAAATGAAGCCTTGACAAGAAAAGAAAATACTAAGGCTCGCTCTCAATAACAGTTCAAGTCCACCGACTGAGCCACCTTGACTAACGGTTCTCGAGTCAGGCGACCGTTGGGACCCGTTGGCCAAGTTATCCCCTAATAAAGAGACCACTGTAACCCACGTCCAGCTAGTGGAAAGAAGCCGTTGCCCTGCTCATTTGTCTTGTTTTGTCCTTTTATACCGGGGATGTTCATTCCCTCGAGTTAACCAGAACAGTTATGCCCATCCTATTCCCCCTTGGTTCCGCGGCTTCGCCGTCATGTCTTTGCTCTGCCCGCACTTTCTGTCTTCACCAACTCTAAACGCTTTGCTCCGTCACTCTCGCTCCTTCCCTTAGCTCTCACACTTTGCCAACCATCACTTTCTTCTCCAGAACTCTCTCTCGCGTCAACTTGTCTACCTGCGCTACCTCGCTTCTCATCCCTCATCAGCTCCCGCGACTAACTCCTCGAACCACTCTCGCTCACGTCACTCTGCTGACATACATCTGCATGTCCCGATGCTTCTGCTTGCTTCTGCTATTGGTGTTCTAGTATCTGCATTGTTCTGACATGGAATCAGAGCCTCAAGCAACATCACCTGGAGTTCTGTGACCGCGTCATCGCTCAGTCATCATCCTTGCCTCATTGCTTCGACCCGCATTCTTATGCAGCCACTACCGCCATCTTGCGCCTCGCCGCTTTGTCCGCAGCTGACATCAGGAACTCTACCTGATGAGTTCTCCATGCTGAAGAAACGCCTTGTCATCCTGAGGAAGCTTTGCGCCCATATCCGCGCCCGTGGCTAACAATCTGTGACGAGTCGCCCATATCAGCCGCAAGCAACTCTCGAGCCGCCGCCTGCCATCAACTACCAAGAAGCTTCCTGCAGCCTCCCATCCGCCGCCATCGCATCGCATTTGCCTCCACTGGTATCTCCTCCCTTTCATCCTGCCTTGTCAGCATCATCTGCTCCCTCCTCGCTACCATCTTCATCTTGCCCACATCCGTCGTCTCGAGCCGCCTTCTCGCATCGCCTCCCCGCCTCGTCAGCAGCTGAAGCCAAAACTGCCGCTGTTAGGATATCGGATACCACCAGTATTCCTGCTCCCATTTCCAAGCCAACTGGGAACAAGCCGTCACTCTCCTGGCATCAGCAGCTCAGTGTCCCTGCCCGCTGCCTGACTATTCTTACCACAACCAACCTTGTCAGCCGACAGGATATCGGACACCACCAGTCTTCCTACTCCCACTTTCGAGCCAACTGGGGAACAAGCCGTTACTCTCCTGAACACTGAAAAGAAGCAGTTGCGTTGCTCTGCCTTTCTACCGCCTCCACCTGTCGCACCGCGTCTCATCTGCGCTGTCTCCGCTCGCGTCGCCCTCTGCCTCTCGTCTTCTCCGTCATCATCAGCCCTCGGTATTCGTCTCCAGCCGCCTCCATCGTTCCTCCTCCTCCTCGCTCCAGTCCTCTCAACTTCATCAGTCGCCCGTTCCTGCCTCGTCTCCGCCTCTCTGTAATCCGCTTTATCCGCGCCGCCTCCGCATTAGTCTCCTTGTGATCATTAGCATCCTCCGCGTCGCTCTTCCATCAATCATTAGCATCAACATCATCAGCATCGCTTTATCACGCATTTGGTTCCGCCCCTGCGCCCACTCATCAGATCAATCGCTTCCTCCGCTTCCGCAAATCGCTCTCAGCACGGCACAGGGATCCACCCGGTCGCATTGCCCTTTCCGCGACGACCTGCGCCTACGCCGAAAACTTCGCAGCGCACGTGGTTTCGCCCCTGCGCCCACTCATCAATCAGTTGCTTCCTCTGCTTCCGCAAATCGCTTGGCATGAGGATCCGCCCGGTCGCATTGCCCTTTTTGCGATGACCTGTGCCCACGCCAAAAAGATCGCAGCGTACATGGTTTTGCCCCTGCACCCTCTCATTCATCAATTGCTTCCTCTTCAGCATCAGCTTCAGCCCGGCACAAGGACCTGCTTGCTCGCATCGCTCGAGTCGCGACAACCAGCGCCCACGCCGAAACTTCCATCAGGGCACGCGGCTCGCCCCTGCACCCACTTATCAATCAATCGCCTCCTTCGCTTTGCATCACTCTCAGTCTGGCACAAGGATCCGCCCAGTCGTATCGCACGAACCGTAATGACCTGCACCCACGACGAACCATCCATGAGCGCACGTGGTTTCACCCCTGCGCCCACTCATTTCATCTGTCGTCTTCACTTCTCTCCACTCCGCTCCTCCCGCAGTACAACAGTCCGCCCTGTCACATTGCCATCACCTCCCATACAAAGACTGACTTGCCTCATCTTCCTGCTCCTCTCATTCTCCTGTCATCAGTTATCAACACTTCTCCTCCTCCGTGGAAGAGGAACGACGCACCATTCTACTGTGCAATGAAGTCACCTCCCTTAGTGACAACATTTCTCCACTCTACTTTGCAGCATATGGGAGTCACAACTTTAATCGATGGCGTCGCCAACTGCGGCGTGAAACATCCACATTAGACATATACGGCTACAATCTCCTGGATGTGCTATGAAATGTTGAAAGCAGAGAAGCCCGCATAACTGCACATGGAAGAACGGAGTACGGCATTGCCCAAGCCCAACTGCGAGGACTTCTCTACAGAAGCACTTACAACGAATTCCACCCCATCATTGCAGAACATCGTCATCAGGCTGTCTTCTGGACCATAAAANGCGTCGCCAACTGCGGCGTGAAACATCCACATTAGACATATACGGCTACAATCTCCTGGATGTGCTATGAAATGTTGAAAGCAGAGAAGCCCGCATAACTGCACATGGAAGAACGGAGTACGGCATTGCCCAAGCCCAACTGCGAGGACTTCTCTACAGAAGCACTTACAACGAATTCCACCCCATCATTGCAGAACATCGTCATCAGGCTGTCTTCTGGACCATAAAAGCTCTCTGGGATAACTACTCAAGCAGAAGAGCTGAACCCCCTGACCCTCGCCCGGTTGCCCTTGACCCTCCCCCATATAGTGAACTCCTGGAGGAACAACGATTCCAGGTGCAACCATTCATCAGCAATCACAGGAGAATGGAGGAAGAAGCAGAACCTCGAGCCATCGAAGAACGGCCTCATACTCCCCAATCTCCCACATCCTCTAATGGGGTGGAATACTAGGAGCGCTACTACCCCTGATCTTCCTCTACTCGCTTGCCTCTTGTCAAGATTCAAGGGGGGTGTCCGGAATGAAGCCTTGACAAGAGAAAAAAACACTAAGGCGCGCTCTCAATAACGGTTAAAAACCACCGACTAAGCCATCTTGACTAACGGTTCTCGAGTCAGGCGACCGTTCGGACCCGTCGGCCAAGTTATCCCCTAATTAAGTGACAGCTGTCACCCACGTCAGGCTAGTGGAAAGAAGCCGTTGCCCTGCTTGTTTATCCTGTTATGTCCTCTTATACCGAGGATGTTCATTCCCTCGAGCTAACCAGAACAGTTCTGCCCATCCCGTTCCCCCTTGGTTCCGCGACTTCGCCACCTTGTCTTCGCTCTGCCCGCAAACACTGTCTTCACCAACTCTCAATACTTTGCTCCGTCACTCTCACTCCTTCGCTCAGCTCTCACGCTTCGCCAACCATCACTCTCTTTGCCAGCACTCTCTCTCACGTCAACTTGTCTACCTGCGCTACCTCGCTTCTCAGCCCTCGTCAGCTCCTGCGACAAACTCCTCGAACCACTCTCGCTCACGTCACTCTGCTGACATACATCTGCATGTCCCAATGCTTCTGCTTGCTTCTGCTACTGCTATCCTCGTATCTGCATTATTCTGACAGTCAAAAACACATTGGTTAGAAACATAGTGGTCAGACACACACTGGACAGAAACACCGTGGCCTGAAACACACTGGTCAGAAACACAGTGGTCAGAAACACACTGGTGAGAAACACAGTGGTGAGAAACAAAGTGGTCATAACCACAGTGGTAAAAAACACAGTGGTCAGAAACACACTGGTCATAAACACAGTGGTCAGAAACACACTTGTTGGAAACACAGTGGTCAGGAACACACTGGTAAGAAACACACTGGTCAGAATACAGTGGTCAGAAACAAACTGGTCAGAAACACAGTGGTTAGAAACACACTCGTCCAAAACCCAGTGGTCAGAAACACACTGGTCAGAAGCACAGTTGTCAGAAACACAGTGGTCACAAACACAGTGGTCAGAAACACAGTGGTCATAAACACAGTGGTCACAAACACAGTTGTTAGAAACAAAGTAGTCAGAAACACAGTGGTCAGAAACACAGTGGTCAGAAACGCACTGGTCAAAAACAGAGTGAACAGAAATACAATAGTCAGAAACACACTGGTCAGAAAAACAGTGGTCATGAACACACGGGTGAGGAGCACAGTGGTCAGAAGGACAGTGGTCAGAAACAAACTGGCCTGACACACAGGGGTCAGAAACACAGTGGTCAGAAACACAGTGGTCAGAATCACACTGGTCAGAAACACACTGGACATAAACACAGTGATCAGAAACAGAGTGGTCAGAAACACACTGGTCAGAAACACAGTGGCCAGAAACACAGTTATCAGAAACACACTGGTCAGAAACACAGTGGTCAGACACACACTGGTCAGAAACACAGTGGTCAGAAACACGGTGGTCAGAAACACAATGGTCAGAAACACACTGGTCAGAAACACAGTGGTCAGAAACACAGTGGTCAGAAACACGGTGGTCAGAAACACTGTGGTCATAAACACACTGGTCAGAAGCACAGTGGTCAGAAACTACTGGTCAGAAACACACTGGTCAGAAAGACAGTGGTCAGAAACACAGTGGTCAGAAACACAATGGTCAGAAACACAATGGTCAGAAACACACTGGTCAGAAACAAAGTGGTCAGAAACAAAGTGGTCAGAGACAGAGTGGTCAGAAACACAGTGGTCAGAAACACAATGGTCAGAAACACAATGGTCAGAAACACACTGGTCAGAAACAAAGTGGTCAGAAACAAAGTGGTCAGAGACAGAGTGGTCAGAAACACAGTGGTCAGAAACACAATGGTCAGAAACACAATGGTCAGAAACACACTGGTCAGTAACACAGTGGTCAGAAACACAGTGGTCAGAACAATACTGGTCAGAAACACACTGGTCAGAAACACACTGGTCAAAAACCCATAGGTCAGGAACACACTGGTCAGAAGCACAGTGGTCAGAAACTACTGGTTAGAGACAGAATGGTCAGAAACACACTGTTCAGAAACACTGTGGTCTGAAACACAGTGGTCAGAAACTCAGTGGTCAGAAACACATTGGTCAGAAGCACACTGGTCAGAAACACACCGGTCAGAAACAAAGTGGTCACAAACAAAGTGGTCAGAGAGAGACTGGTCAGAAACACAGTGGTCAGAAACACACTGGTCAGAAACAATTTGGTCAGAAACACACTGGTCAGAAACGCACTTGTCAGAAACACAGTGGTCAGAAACACACTGTTGAGGAAAGCAGTGATCAGAAACACAGTGGTCAGAAACACAGTGGTCAGAAACACAGTGGTCAGAAACACGCTGGTCAGAAACACAATGGTCTGAAACAAAGTGGTCATAAACACAGTGGTCAGAAACACACAGGTCAGAAACACACTGGACATAAACACAGTGATCAGAAACAGAGTGTTCAGAAACACACTGGTCAGAAGCACACTGGTCAGAAACACGGTGGTCAGAAACAAAGTGATCAGAAACACACTGGTCAGAAACAGGGTGGTCAGAAACACACTGGTCAGAAACACACTGGTCAAAAATACACTGGTCATAAACACAGTGGTCAGAAACACACTGGTCAGAAGCACAGTGGTCAGAAACTACTGGTCAGAAACACACTGGTCAGAAACACGCTGGTCAGAAAACAGTGGTCAGAACACACTGGTCAGAAACACAGTCGTCAGAAACACAGTGGTCAGAAACACAATGGTCAAAAACACGGTGGCCAGAAACACACTGGTCAGGAACACAGTGGTTAGAAACACAGCGGTAAAAATCACAGTGGTCGGAAACATTTTGGTAAGAAACACACTGTTCAGAAACACAGTGGTCAGAAACAAAGTGGTCAGAAACACGGATGTCAGAAATACAGTGGTCAGAAACACACTGGTCAGAAACACAGTGGTCAGAAATACATTGTTCAGAAACACATTGGTAAAAAATACAGTGGTCAGAGACACACTGGTCAGAAACACACTGGTCAGACACACAGTGGTCAGCAACACAGTGGTCAGAAAGACACAAGTTCGAAAAACACTGGTCAAAAACACACTGCTCAGAAACACACTGGTCAGAAACACACTGGTCAGAAACACGGTGATCAGAAACTCAGTGGTAAGAAACACAGTGGTCAGAAACACAGTGGTCAGAAACACAGTGGTCAGAAACACTGTGGGCAGAAACACACTGGTCAGAAACACACTAATCAGAAACACACTGGTCAGAAACACGGTGGTAAAAAACACAGTGGTCCAAAACACAGTGGTCAGAAACACAGTGGTCACAAACACGGTGTTCAGAAACACAGTGGTCAGAAACACGGTGGTCAGAAACAGTGGTCAGAAATGCACTGGTCAGAAACACACTGGTTAGGAACACAGTGGTTAGAAAAACAATGGTCAGAAACACAGTGGTCAGAAACACAGTGGTGAGAAACACGATGCTCAGAAACACAGTGGTCAGAAACACAGTGGTCAGGAAAACACTGGTCGGAGATAAACCGGGCAGAAACACAGTGGTCAAAAACAAAGTGGTCAGAGACACAGTGGTCAGAAACACACTGGTCACAAACACAGTGGTCAGAAACACACTGGTCAGAAATACAGTGGTCAGAAACACAGTGGTCAGAAACACGGTGGTCAGAAAGACAGTGGTCAGAAACACAGTGGTCAGAAACAAAGTGGTCAGAAACACAGTAGTCAGAAACACAGTGGTCAGAAACACACAGGTCAGAAACACACTGGTCAGAAACAAAGTGGTCAGAAACACAGTAGTCAGAAACACAGTGGTCAGAAACACACAGGTCAGAAACACACTGGTCAGAAACAAAGTGGTCAGAAACACAGTAGTCAGAAACACAGTGGTCAGAAACACACAGGTCAGAAACACACTGGTCAGAAACAAAGTGGTCAGAAACACAGTAGTCAGAAACACAGTGGTCAGAAACACACAGGTCAGAAACACACTGGTCAGAAACAAAGTGGTCAGAAACACAGTAGTCAGAAACACAGTGGTCAGAAACACACAGGTCAGAAACACACTGGTCAGAAACAAAGTGGTCAGAAACACAGTAGTCAGAAACACAGTGGTCAGAAACACACAGGTCAGAAACACACTGGTCAGAAACAAAGTGGTCAGAAACACAGTAGTCAGAAACACAGTGGTCAGAAACACACAGGTCAGAAACACACTGGTCAGAAACAAAGTGGTCAGAAACACAGTAGTCAGAAACACAGTGGTCAGAAACACACAGGTCAGAAACACACTGGTCAGAAACAAAGTGGTCAGAAACACAGTAGTCAGAAACACAGTGGTCAGAAACACACAGGTCAGAAACACACTGGTCAGAAACAAAGTGGTCAGAAACACAGTAGTCAGAAACACAGTGGTCAGAAACACACAGGTCAGAAACACACTGGTCAGAAACAAAGTGGTCAGAAACACAGTAGTCAGAAACACAGTGGTCAGAAACACACAGGTCAGAAACACACTGGTCAGAAACACGCTGGTCAGAAACACAATGGTCTGAAACACAGTGGTCAGAAACTCAGTGGTCAGAAACACATTGGTCAGAAGCACACTGGTCAGAAACACACCGGTCAGAAACAAAGTGGTCACAAACAAAGTGGTCAGAGAGACACGGGTCAGAAACACAGTGGTCAGAAACACACTGGTCAGAAACAATGTGGTCAGAAACACACTGGTCGGAAGCGCACTTGTCAGAAACACAGTGGTCAGAAACACACTGTTGAGGAAAGCAGTGATCAGAAACACAGTGGTCAGAAACACAGTGGTCAGAAACACAGTGGTCAGAAACACGCTGGTCAGAAACACAATGGTCCGAAACACAGTGGTCATAAACACAGTGGTCAGAAACACAGTGGTCAGAAACACAGTGGTCAGAAACACGCTGGTCAGAAACACAATGGTCCGAAACACAGTGGTCATAAACACAGTGGTCAGAAACACACAGGTCAGAAACACACTGGACATAAACACAGTGATCAGAAACAGGGTGTTCAGAAACACACTGGTCAGAAGCACGCTGGTCAGAAACACGGTGGTCAGAAACAAAGTGATCAGAAACACACTGGTCAGAAACAGGGTGGTCAGAAACACACTGGTCAGAAACACACTGGTCAAAAATACACTGGTCATAAACACAGTGGTCAGAAACACACTGGTCAGAAACACGGTGGTAAAAAACACAGTGGTCCAAAACACAGTGGTCAGAAACACAGTGGTCACAAACACAGTGTTCAGAAACACAGTGGTCAGAAACACGGTGGTCAGAAACAGTGGTCAGAAATGCACTGGTCAGAAACACACTGGTTAGGAACACAGTGGTCAGAAAAACAATGGTCAGAAACACAGTGGTCAGAAACACAGTGGTGAGAAACACGGTGCTCAGAAACACGTTGGTCAGAAACACAGTGGTCAGGAAAACACTGGTCAGAGATAAACCGGGCAGAAACACAGTGGTCAAAAACACAGTGGTCAGAGACACAGTGGTCAGAAACACACTGGTCACAAACACAGTGGTCAGAAACACACTGGTCAGAAATACAGTGGTCAGAAACACAGTGGTCAGAAACACACTGGTCAGAAACACACTGGTCAGAAACACACTGGTCAGAAACCCATAGGTCAGGGACACACTGGTGAGAAGCACAGTGGTCAGAAACTACTGGTCAGAAACACACTGGTCAGAAACACACTGGTCAGACACACAGTGGTCAGCAACACAGTGGTCAGAAAGACACAAGTTCGAAAAACACTGGTCAAAAACACACTGCTCAGAAACACACTGGTCAGAAACACACTGGTCAGACACACAGTGGTCAGCAACACAGTGGTCAGAAAGACACAAGTTCGAAAAACACTGGTCAAAAACACACTGCTCAGAAACACACTGGTCAGAAACACACTGGTCAGACACACAGTGGTCAGCAACACAGTGGTCAGAAAGACACAAGTTCGAAAAACACTGGTCAAAAACACACTGCTCAGAAACACACTGGTCAGAAACACACTGGTCAGACACACAGTGGTCAGCAACACAGTGGTCAGAAAGACACAAGTTCGAAAAACACTGGTCAAAAACACACTGCTCAGAAACACACTGGTCAGAAACACACTGGTCAGACACACAGTGGTCAGCAACACAGTGGTCAGAAAGACACAAGTTCGAAAAACACTGGTCAAAAACACACTGCTCAGAAACACACTGGTCAGAAACACACTGGTCAGACACACAGTGGTCAGCAACACAGTGGTCAGAAAGACACAAGTTCGAAAAACACTGGTCAAAAACACACTGCTCAGAAACACACTGGTCAGAAACACACTGGTCAGACACACAGTGGTCAGCAACACAGTGGTCAGAAAGACACAAGTTCGAAAAACACTGGTCAAAAACACACTGCTCAGAAACACACTGGTCAGAAACACACTGGTCAGACACACAGTGGTCAGCAACACAGTGGTCAGAAAGACACAAGTTCGAAAAACACTGGTCAAAAACACACTGCTCAGAAACACACTGGTCAGAAACACACTGGTCAGACACACAGTGGTCAGCAACACAGTGGTCAGAAAGACACAAGTTCGAAAAACACTGGTCAAAAACACACTGCTCAGAAACACACTGGTCAGAAACACACTGGTCAGACACACAGTGGTCAGCAACACAGTGGTCAGAAAGACACAAGTTCGAAAAACACTGGTCAAAAACACACTGCTCAGAAACACACTGGTCAGAAACACACTGGTCAGACACACAGTGGTCAGCAACACAGTGGTCAGAAAGACACAAGTTCGAAAAACACTGGTCAAAAACACACTGCTCAGAAACACACTGGTCAGAAACACACTGGTCAGACACACAGTGGTCAGCAACACAGTGGTCAGAAAGACACAAGTTCGAAAAACACTGGTCAAAAACACACTGCTCAGAAACACACTGGTCAGAAACACACTGGTCAGACACACAGTGGTCAGCAACACAGTGGTCAGAAAGACACAAGTTCGAAAAACACTGGTCAAAAACACACTGCTCAGAAACACACTGGTCAGAAACACACTGGTCAGACACACAGTGGTCAGCAACACAGTGGTCAGAAAGACACAAGTTCGAAAAACACTGGTCAAAAACACACTGCTCAGAAACACACTGGTCAGAAACACACTGGTCAGAAACCCATAGGTCAGGGACACACTGGTGAGAAGCACAGTGGTCAGAAACTACTGGTCAGAAACACACTGGTCAGAAACACAGTGGTCAGAAACACACAGGTCAGAAAGGCAATGGTCAGAAACACACTGGTCAGGAACACTGTGGTCAGAAAAACACTGTTCGGAAATACACTGGTCAGAAACACAATGGTCAGAAACGTGGTGGTCACAAACACACTGTTGAGAAACACAGTGATGAGAAACACAGTGGTCAGAAACACAGTGGTCAGAAACACGCTGGTCTGAAACACAATGGTCTGAAACACAGTGGTCAGGATCAGAATGGTCAGAAACACACTAGTCAGAAGCACACTGGTCAGAAACACGGTGGTCAGAAACAAAGTGATCAGAAACACACTGGTCAGAAACACAATGTTCAGAAACACACTGGTCAGAAACACACTGGTCAGAAACACACTGGTCAGAAACCCATAGGTCAGGGACACACTGGTGAGAAGCACAGTGGTCAGAAACTACTGGTCAGAGACACAATGGTCAGAAACACACTGTTCAAAAACACTGTGGTCTGAAACACAGTGGTCAGAAACTCAGTGGTCAGAAACACATTGGTCAGAAGCACACTGGGCAGAAACACACCGGTCAGAAACAAAGTGGTCACAAACAAAGTTGTCAGAGAGACACTGGTCAGAAACACAGTGGTCAGAAACAATGTGGTCAGAAACACACTGTTCGGAAACGCACTGGTCAGAAATGCAGTGGTCAGAAACACTCTGTTGAGGAACACGGTGATCAGAAACACAGTGGTCAGAAACACAGTGGTCAGAAACACAGTGGTCAGAAACACGCTGGTCAGAAACACAATGGTCCGAAACACAGTGGTCATAAACACAGTGGTCAGAAACACAGTGGTCAGAAACACAGTGGTCAGAAACACGCTGGTCAGAAACACAATGGTCCGAAACACAGTGGTCATAAACACAGTGGTCAGAAACACACAGGTCAGAAACACACTGGACACGAACACAGTGATCAGAAACAGAGTGTTCAGAAACACACTGGTCAGAAGCACACTGGTCAGAAACACGGTGGTCAGAAACAAAGTGATCAGAAACACACTAGTCAGAAACAGGGTGGTCAGAAACACACTGGTCAGAAACACACTGGTCAAAAACACACTGGTCATAAACACAGTGGTCAGAAACACACTGGTCAGAAGCACAGTGGTCAGAAACTACTGGTCAGAAACACACTTGTCAGAAACACGCTGGTCAGAAAACAGTGGTCAGAACACACAGGTCAGAAACATAGTCGTCAGAAACACAGTGGTCAGAAACTCAATGGTCAAAAACACGGTGGCGGGAAACACACTGGTCAGAAACACAGTGGTTAGAAACACAGCAGTAAAAATCACAGTGGTCGGAAACATTCTGGTCAGAAACACACTGTTCACAAACACAGTGGTCAGAGACAAAGTGGTCAGAAACACGGATGTCAGAAATACAGTGGTCAGAAACACACTGGTCAGAAACACAGTGGTCAGAAATACATTGTTCAGAAACACATTGGTCAAAAATACAGTGGTCAGAAACACACTGGTCAGAAACACACTGGTCAGACACACAGTGGTCAGCAACACAGTGGTCAGAAAGACACAAGTTTGAAAAACACCGGTGAAAAACACACTGGTCAGAAACACACTGGTCAGAAACACACTGGTCAGAAACACGGTGATCAGAAACTCAGTGGTCAGAAACACAGTGGTCAGAAACACAGTGGTCAGAAATACAGTGGTCAGAAACACTGTGGGCAGAAACACACTGGTCAGAAACACACTAATCAGAAACACACTGGTCAGAAACACGGTGGTAAAAAACACAGTGGTCCAAAACACAGTGGTCAGAAACACAGTGGTCACAAACACAGTGTTCAGAAACACAGTGGTCAGAAACACAGTGGTCACAAACACAGTGTTCAGAAACACAGTGGTCAGAAACACGGTGGTCAGAAACAGTGGTCAGAAATGCACTGGTCAGAAACACACTGGTTAGGAACATAGTGGTCAGGAAAACAATGGTCAGAAACACAGTGGTCAGAAACACAGTGGTCAGAAACACGGTGCTCGGAAACACAGTGGTCAGAAACACAGTGGTCAGGAAAACACTGGTCAAAGATAAACCGGGCAGAAACACAGTGGTCAAAAACACAGTGGTCAGAGACACAGTGGTCAGAAACACACTGGTCACAAACACAGTGGTCAGAAACACACTGGTCAGAAATACAGTGGTCAGAAACACAGTGGTCAAAAACACAGTGGTCAGAGACACAGTGGTCAGAAACACACTGGTCACAAACACAGTGGTCAGAAACACACTGGTCAGAAATACAGTGGTCAGAAACACAGTGGTCAAAAACACGGTGGTCAGAAACACAGTGGTCAGAAACACACAGGTCAAAAACACAATGGTCAGAAACACAGTGGTCGGAAACAAAGTGGTCAGAAGCACGATGGTAAGAAACACAGTGATCAGAAACATAGTGGTCTGAAATGCACTGGTCAGAAATACGCTGGTCAGAAACACAGTTGTCAGACACACAGTGGTCAGAAACACACTGGTCAGAAACACACTGGTGACAAACATAGTGGTCAGAAACACAGTGGTCAGAAACACACTGGTCAGAAACACAGTGGTCAGACAGACACTGGTCAGAAACACTCTGGTCTGAAACACACTGGTCGGAAACACACTGGTTAGAAACACACTGGTCAGAAACATAGTGGTCAGAAACACAGTGGTCAGACAGACACTGGTCAGAAACACTCTGGTCTGAAACACACTGGTCGGAAACACACTGGTTAGAAACACACTGGTCAGAAACATAGTGGTCAGAAACACACTGGTGAGAAATACACTGGTCAGAAACACAGTGGTCAGCAAAACACTGGTAAAAAACACACTGGTCAGAAGCACGGTGGTCATAAACACAGTGGTCAGAAACACAGTTATCAGAAACACAGTGGTCAACAATACAGTGGTCACAGACGCCCTGGTCAGAAACACACTGGTCAAAAACACACTGGTCAAAAACGCTCTGCTCATAAACACATTGGTCAGAAACATAGTGGTCAGAAACACACTGGCCTGAAACACAGCGGTCAGAAACACAGTGGTCCGGAACACACTGGTCAGAAACAAACTGGTCAGAAACACAGTGGTCAGAAACACAGTGGCCAGAGATGCAGTGGTCAGAAACACACTGGTCAGAAACACAGTGGTCGGAAACACACTGGTCGGAAACACTGTGGTAAAAAACACACCGGTTTGAAATACAGTGGTCATAAACACAGTGGTCAGAAACACACTGGTAAGAAACACAGTGGTCAGAAACACAGTGGTCATAAACACACTGGTCAGAAATACACTGGTCAGAAACACAGTGGTCAGAAACCTACTGTTCAAAAACACACTGGTCAGAAAGACAGTGGTCAGAAACACAATGGTCAAAAACACACTGGTCAGAAACACACGGGTCAGAAACACAGTGGTATGAAACACACAGGTCTGGAACACACTGGTCAGCAACACATTGGTCAGAAACACACATGTCAGAAACACAGTGGTCACATACACAGTGGTCAGAAACACACTTGTCAGAAACAGAGTGGTCAGAAACACTGTGGTCAGAAACACATTGGTCAGAAACACAGTGGCCAGAAACACATTGGTCAAAAACACAGTGGTCAGAAACACACTGGTCAGAAACACACTGGTCAGAAACACACTGGTCAGAAACACAGTGGTCAGAAACACACAGGTCAGAAACACACTGGTCAGAAACACAGTGGTCAGAAACACAGTGGTCACGAACACAGTGGTCAGAAACACAGTGGTCAGAAACACACTGGTCAGAAACACAGTTGTCGGAAACACAGTGGTCAGAAACACAGTTGTCAGAAACACAGAGGACATAAACATAGTGGTCAGAAACGCACTGGTCAGAAACACACTGGTCAGAAACACAGTGGTCAGAAACACAGTGGTCAGAAACACACTGGTCAGAAACACA
>SZWC01000131.1:86051-107924 GCA_023375785.1 Penium margaritaceum | reverse complement strand
AATTGGTTGCGGAGTGGTGCGAACTGGTTGCGGAGTGGTGCGAACTGGTTGCGGAGTGCTGCGAACTGGTTGCAGAGTGGTGTAAACTGGTTGCAGAGTGGTGCGAACTGGTTGCGGAGTGGTGCAAACTGTTCGCGGAGTGGTGCACACTGGTCGCGGACTGGTGCGAACTAGTTGGGAAGTGGTGCGAACGGGTTGCGGAGTGGTGTTAACTGCTTGCGGAGTCGTACAAAAACAGGTTGCGGAGAGGTGTGAACTGGTTGCGGAGTGGCGCGAACTGGTTGCGGATTGGTGCCAACTGGTTGCGGAGTGGTGCAAACTGGTTGCGTAGTGGTGCGAACTGGTTGCGGAGTGGATCAAACGGGTTGCGGAGTGGTGCAAACTGGTTGCGGAGTGGTGCGAACAGTTGCGGAGTGATGCGAACTGGTTGCGGGGTGGTGCGAACTGGTAGCGGAGTGGTGCAAACTGGTTATGGAGTGGTGCGATCTGGTTGCGGAAATATGTGAACTGGTTACAGAGTGGTGCGAACTGGTTGTGGAGTGGTACAAATAGGTTGCGGTGTGGTGAGAACTGGTTGCGGAGTTGTGCAAACTGGTTGCGGCATGGTGCGAACTGGTTGCGGGGTGGTGACAACTGGTTGCGGAGTGGTGCGAACTGGTTGCGGAGAGGTGCAAACTGGTTGCAGAGTGGTGCGAACTGGTTGGGGGGTGGTGCGAACTGGTTGCGGAGTGGTGCGAACTGGTTGCGGAGAGGTGCAAACTGGTTGCAGAGTGGTGCGAACTGGTTGGGGGGTGGTGCGAACTGGTTGCGGGGTGGTGCGAACTGGTTGTGGAGTGGTGCGAACTGGTTGCGGCGTGGCGCGAACTGGTTGCAAAGTGCTGCGAACTGGTTGCGGAATGGTGCAAACTGGTCGAGGAGTGGTGAAAACAGGTTGTGGTGTGGTGTGAACTTATTGCAGAGTCCTACCAACAGGTTGCGGAGTGGTGTGAACTGGTTGCGGAGATGCGCGAACTGGTTTTGGAGCGGTGCGAACTGGTTGCGGAGTGGTGCAAACTGGTTGCGGTGTGGTGCCAACTGGTTGCAGAGTGGTGCGAACTGGTTGCGGAGTGGTGCGAACTGGTTGTGGAGTGGTGCGAACTGGTTGCGGAGTGGTGCAAACTGGTTGCGGTGTGGTGCCAACTGGTTGCAGAGTGGTGCGAACTGGTTGCGGAGTGGTGCGAACTGGTTGTGGAGTGGTGCGAACTGGTAGCCGAGTGGTGCAAACTGGTTGCGGAGTGGTGCGAACTGGTAGCAGAGTGGTGGGAAATGGTTTCGGACTGGTGCCAACCGGTCGCTATGTGGTGCGAACTGGCCACGGAGTGGTGCAAACTGGTCGCGGGGTGGTGCGAGCTGGTTGCGGAGTGGTGCGTTTGGGTTGCGGAGTCGTGCGAACAAGTTGCGATTGGGTGCGAACTGGTTGCGGAGTGGTGCGAACTGGTTGCGGAGTGGTGTGAACTGGTTGCAAAGCTGTGGGACCTGGTTGCGGAGTGGTGCTAACTGGTTGCGGAGTGGTGTGATCTGGTTGCGAAGTGTGAACTGGTTGGGGAGTGGTGGGAAATGGTTGGGGAGTGGTGGGAATTGGTTGCGGAGTGGTGCGAACTGGCTGCGGAGTTGTGAGAACTGGTTGCGGAGTGGTGCAAACTGGTTGCAGAGTGGCACGAACTGGCTGCAGAGTGGTGCGCACTGGTTGCGGAGTGGTGCGAACTGGTTGCGGAGTGGCGCGAACTGGTTGTGGAGTGGTGCTAACTGGTAGCGGAGTGGTGCAAACTGGTTGCAGAGTGGTGCGAACTGGTTGCAGAGTGGTGCGAACTGGCTGCAGAGTGGTGCGAACTGGTTGCAGAGTGGTGCGAACTGGCTGCAGAGTGGTGCGAACTGGTTGCAGAGTGGTGCGAACTGGCTGCAGAGTGGTGCGAACTGGTTGCAGAGTGGTGCGAACTGGCTGCAGAGTGGTGCGAACTGGTTGCAGAGTGGTGCGAACTGGCTGCAGAGTGGTGCGAACTGGTTGCAGAGTGGTGCGAACTGGCTGCAGAGTGGTGCGAACTGGTTGCAGAGTGGTGCGAACTGGCTGCAGAGTGGTGCGAACTGGTTGCAGAGTGGTGCGAACTGGCTGCAGAGTGGTGCGAACTGGTTGCAGAGTGGTGCGAACTGGCTGCAGAGTGGTGCGAACTGGTTGCAGAGTGGTGCGAACTGGCTGCAGAGTGGTGCGAACTGGTTGCAGAGTGGTGCGAACTGGCTGCAGAGTGGTGCGAACTGGTTGCAGAGTGGTGCGAACTGGCTGCAGAGTGGTGCGAACTGGTTGCAGAGTGGTGCGAACTGGCTGCAGAGTGGTGCGAACTGGTTGCAGAGTGGTGCGAACTGGCTGCAGAGTGGTGCGAACTGGTTGCAGAGTGGTGCGAACTGGCTGCAGAGTGGTGCGAACTGGTTGCAGAGTGGTGCGAACTGGCTGCAGAGTGGTGCGAACTGGTTGCAGAGTGGTGCGAACTGGCTGCAGAGTGGTGCGAACTGGTTGCAGAGTGGTGCGAACTGGCTGCAGAGTGGTGCGAACTGGTTGCAGAGTGGTGCGAACTGGCTGCAGAGTGGTG
Source organism: Penium margaritaceum (assembly GCA_023375785.1). Classification (NCBI taxonomy): domain Eukaryota; kingdom Viridiplantae; phylum Streptophyta; class Zygnematophyceae; order Desmidiales; family Peniaceae; genus Penium; species Penium margaritaceum. The sequence goes on along the minus strand of SZWC01000131.1, from coordinate 105,303 downwards.
CGAACTGGTTGCAGAGTGGTGCGAACTGGCTGCAGAGTGGTGCGAACTGGTTGCAGAGTGGTGCGAACTGGCTGCAGAGTGGTGCGAACTGGTTGCAGAGTGGTGCGAACTGGCTGCAGAGTGGTGCGAACTGGTTGCAGAGTGGTGCGAACTGGCTGCAGAGTGGTGCGAACTGGTTGCAGAGTGGTGCGAACTGGCTGCAGAGTGGTGCGAACTGGTTGCAGAGTGGTGCGAACTGGCTGCAGAGTGGTGCGAACTGGTTGCAGAGTGGTGCGAACTGGCTGCAGAGTGGTGCGAACTGGTTGCAGAGTGGTGCGAACTGGCTGCAGAGTGGTGCGAACTGGTTGCAGAGTGGTGCGAACTGGCTGCAGAGTGGTGCGAACTGGTTGCAGAGTGGTGCGAACTGGCTGCAGAGTGGTGCGAACTGGTTGCAGAGTGGTGCGAACTGGCTGCAGAGTGGTGCGAACTGGTTGCAGAGTGGTGCGAACTGGCTGCAGAGTGGTGCGAACTGGTTGCAGAGTGGTGCGAACTGGCTGCAGAGTGGTGCGAACTGGTTGCAGAGTGGTGCGAACTGGCTGCAGAGTGGTGCGAACTGGTTGCAGAGTGGTGCGAACTGGCTGCAGAGTGGTGCGAACTGGTTGCAGAGTGGTGCGAACTGGCTGCAGAGTGGTGCGAACTGGTTGCAGAGTGGTGCGAACTGGCTGCAGAGTGGTGCGAACTGGTTGCAGAGTGGTGCGAACTGGCTGCAGAGTGGTGCGAACTGGTTGCAGAGTGGTGCGAACTGGCTGCAGAGTGGTGCGAACTGGTTGCAGAGTGGTGCGAACTGGCTGCAGAGTGGTGCGAACTGGTTGCAGAGTGGTGCGAACTGGCTGCAGAGTGGTGCGAACTGGTTGCAGAGTGGTGCGAACTGGCTGCAGAGTGGTGCGAACTGGTTGCAGAGTGGTGCGAACTGGTCGCGGAGTGGTGCAAACTGGTTGCAGAGTGGTGCGAACTGGTTGCGGAGTGGTACAAACTGGTTGCGGAGTGGTTGGAACTGGATGTGGAGTGGTGCAAACTGGTTGCGCAGTGGTGCAAACTGGTTTCGGAGTGGTGCGAACTGGTTGCGGAGTGGTGTGAACTAGCTGTGGAGTGTTGCAACTGGTTGCGGAGTGGTACGAACGGGTTGCGGTTGGTTCAAACTGGTTGCGGAGTGGTGCGACCTGGTCGCGGAGTGGTGCGAGCTGGTTGCGGAGTGGTGGGCACTGGTTGCGGAGTGGTGGACATTGGTTGAAGAGTGGTGCAAACTGGTTGCCGAGTTGTTCGTACTGGCTACGGAGTTATGCGAACTGGTTGTGGAGTGGTGCGAACTGGCTGCGGATTGGTGCAAACTGGTTGCGGAGTGGTGCGAACTGGTTGCGGAGTGGTACAAACAGGTTGCAGAGTGGTGGGAGCTGGCTGTGGAGTGGTGCGAACTGGCTGCGGATTGGTGCAAACTGGTTGCGGAGTGGTGCGAACTGGTTGCGGAGTGGTACAAACAGGTTGCAGAGTGGTGGGAGCTGGCTGTGGAGTGGTGCGAACTGGTTGCAGAGTGTTGCAAACTGGTTGCGGAGTGGTGCAAACTGGTTGCGGAGTGGTGTGAACTGGCTGCAAAGTGGGGGGAACTGGTTGCGCAGTGGTGCAAATTGGTTTTGGAGTGGTGCGAACTGGTAGTGGAGTGGTGCAAACTGGTTACGGATTGGTGTAAACTGGGTGTGGATTGGTGCGAACTGGTTGCAGAAAGGTGCGAACTGTCTGCGGAGTGGTGCGAACTGGTTGCGGAGTGGTGCAAGTTGGTTGCGGAGTGACGCGAACTGGCTGCACAGCGGTGCGAACTGGTTGCGGAGTGGTGCGAACTGGTTGCGGAGTGACGCGAATTGGCTGCACAGTGGTGCAAACTGGTCCCAGACCCGTGGGAACTGGATGTGGAGTGGTGCGAACTGGTTGCGGAGGTGTGCAAACTGGTTGTGGCATGCTGTGCACTGGTTGCGGAGTTGTGACAACTGGTTGCGGAGTGGTGCGAACTGGTTGCGGAGTGGTGCAAACTGGTTGCAGAGTGGTGCAAACTGGTTTTGGAGTGGTGCCAAGTGGTTGCGGAGTGGTGCGACTGTTTGCGGAGTGGTGGGAACTGGTTGTGGAGTGGTGCGAACTGGTAGCGGAGTGGTGCAAACTGGTTCCGGAGTCGTACAAACTGGCAGTGGAGTGGTGCAAACTGGTTGTAGAGTGGTGGGAACTGGTTTCAGAGTGGTGCGAACCGGTCGCTATGTGGTGCGAGCTGGTCGCGGAGTAGTGCAAACTGGTTGCGGAGTGGTGCGAACTGGTTGTGGAGTGGTGTGTTCGGGTTGTGGAGTGGTGTGAACTGGTTGCAGAGTGGTGTGAACTGGTTGCGAAGCGGTGCAAACTGGCTGCGGAGTGGTGCGAACTAGCTGCGTAGTTGTGAGAACTGGTTGCAGAATGGTGCGAACTAGCTGTAGAGTGGTACAAACTGGTTGCAGAGTGGTGCGAACTGGTTGCGGACTAGTGCGAACTGGTCGCGGAGTGGTGCGAACTGGTTGTGGAGTGGTGCGAACTGGTAGCGGAGTGGTGCAAACTGGTTGCGGAGTGGTGCGAACTTGTAGCAGAGTGGTGCGAACTGGTTGCGGAGTAGTGCGAACTGGTTGCGGAGTGGTGCGAACTTGTAGCAGAGTGGTGCGAACTGGTTGCGGAGTAGTGCGAACTGGTTGCGGAGTGGTGCGAACTTGTAGCAGAGTGGTGCGAACTGGTTGCGGAGTAGTGCGAACTGGTTGCGGAGTGGTGCGAACTTGTAGCAGAGTGGTGCGAACTGGTTGCGGAGTAGTGCGAACTGGTTGCGGAGTGGTGCGAACTTGTAGCAGAGTGGTGCGAACTGGTTGCGGAGTAGTGCGAACTGGTTGCGGAGTGGTGCGAACTTGTAGCAGAGTGGTGCGAACTGGTTGCGGAGTAGTGCGAACTGGTTGCGGAGTGGTGCGAACTTGTAGCAGAGTGGTGCGAACTGGTTGCGGAGTAGTGCGAACTGGTTGCGGAGTGGTGCGAACTTGTAGCAGAGTGGTGCGAACTGGTTGCGGAGTAGTGCGAACTGGTTGCGGAGTGGTGCGAACTTGTAGCAGAGTGGTGCGAACTGGTTGCGGAGTAGTGCGAACTGGTTGCGGAGTGGTGCGAACTTGTAGCAGAGTGGTGCGAACTGGTTGCGGAGTAGTGCGAACTGGTTGCGGAGTGGTGCGAACTTGTAGCAGAGTGGTGCGAACTGGTTGCGGAGTAGTGCGAACTGGTTGCGGAGTGGTGCGAACTTGTAGCAGAGTGGTGCGAACTGGTTGCGGAGTAGTGCGAACTGGTTGCGGAGTGGTGCGAACTTGTAGCAGAGTGGTGCGAACTGGTTGCGGAGTAGTGCGAACTGGTTGCGGAGTGGTGCGACCTGGTTGCGGAGTGGTGTGAACTGGTTGGAGAGTGGTGCGAACTGGTTGCGGAGTGTTGCGAACTTGTTGCGGAGTGATGCGAACTGGTTGCGGAGTGGTGTGAACTGGTTGGAGAGTGGTGCGAACTGGTTGCGGAGTGGTGCGAACTATTCGCCGAGTGGTGCACACTGGTCGCGGACTGGTGCGAACTGGTTGGGGAGTGGTGCGAACGGGTTGCGGAGTGGTGTTAACTGGTTGCAGAGTCGTACAAACAGGTTGCGGAGAGGTGTGAACTGGTTGCGGAGTGGCGCGAACTGGTTGCAGAGTAGTGCGAACTGGTTGCGCAGTGGTGCAACCTGGTTGCAGAGTGGTGTGAACTGGTTGCGGAGTGGTACAAACGGGTTGCGGAGTGGTGCGAACTGGTTGGGGAGTGGTGCGAACAATTGCGGAGTGATGCGAACTGGTTGTGGGGTGGTGCGAACTGGTAGCGGAGTGGTACAAACTGGTTATGGAATGGTGCGAACTGGTTGGGGAAATGTTTGAACTTGTTGCAGAGCGGTGCCAACTGGTTGTGGAGTGGTACGAATAGGTTGCGGAGTGGTGAGAACTGGTTGCGGAGTTGTGCAAACTGGTTGCGGCATGGTGCGAACAGGTTGCAGGGTAGTCAAAACTGGTTGCGGAGTGGTGCGAACTGGTTGCGGAGAGGTGCGAACTGGTTGCAGAGTGGTGCGAACTGGTTGCGGGGTGGTGCAAACTGGTTGCGGGGTGGTGCGAACTGGTTGCGGGATGGGGCGAACTCGTTGCGGCGTGGCGTGAACTGGTCGCAGAGTGCTGCGAACTGGTTGCGGACTGGTGCGAACTGGTCGAGGAGTGGTGGGAAGGGGTTGTGGTGTGATGTGAACTGGTTGCGGAGTCGTACCAACAGGTTGCGGAGTGGTGTGAACTGGTTGCGGAGATGCGCGAACTGGTTTTAGAGCGGTGCGAACCGGTTGCGGAGTGGTGCAAACTGGTTGCAGTGTGGTGCCAACTGGTTGCGGAGTGGTGCGAACTGGTTGCGGAGTGGTGCGAACTGGTTGTGGAGTGGTGGGAACTGGTAGCGGAGTGGTGCAAACTGATTGCGGAGTGGTGCGAACTGGTAGCAGAGTGGTGGGAACTGGTTTCGGACTTGTGCCAACCGGTCCCTATGTGGTGCGAACTGGCAGCAAAGTGGTGCGAACTGGTCGTGGGGTGGTGCGAACTGGTTGCGCAGTGGTGCGTTCGGATTGCGGAGTGGTGGGAACGAGTTGCGATGGGGTGCGTACTGGTTGCGGAGTGGTGCGAACTGGTTGCGGAGTGGTGTGAACTGGTTGCAAAGCGGTGGGACCTGGTTGCGGAGTGGTGCTAGCTGGTTGCGGAGTGGTGTGATCTGGTTGCGGAGTCGTGTGAACTGGTTGCGGAGTGGTGGGAACTGGTTGCGGAGTGGTGGGAACTGGTTGCAAAGTGGTGCGAACTGGTTGCGGAGTGGTGCAGACTGGTTGCAGAGTGGCGCAAACTGGCTGTACAGTGGTGCGAACTGGTTGCGGAGTGGTGCAGACTGGTTGCAGAGTGGCGCAAACTGGCTGTACAGTGGTGCGAACTGGTTGCGGAGTGGTGCAGACTGGTTGCAGAGTGGCGCAAACTGGCTGTACAGTGGTGCGAACTGGTTGCGGAGTGGTGCAGACTGGTTGCAGAGTGGCGCAAACTGGCTGTACAGTGGTGCGAACTGGTTGCGGAGTGGTGCAGACTGGTTGCAGAGTGGCGCAAACTGGCTGTACAGTGGTGCGAACTGGTTGCGGAGTGGTGCAGACTGGTTGCAGAGTGGCGCAAACTGGCTGTACAGTGGTGCGAACTGGTTGCGGAGTGGTGCAGACTGGTTGCAGAGTGGCGCAAACTGGCTGTACAGTGGTGCGAACTGGTTGCGGAGTGGTGCAGACTGGTTGCAGAGTGGCGCAAACTGGCTGTACAGTGGTGCGAACTGGTTGCGGAGTGGTACGAACTGGTTGCGGAGTGGTGAGAACTGGTTGCGGAGTGGTGCGGACTGGTTGCAGAGTGGTGCAAACTGGCTGTGCAGTGGTGCGCACTGGTTGCGGAGTGGTGCGAACTGGTAGCGGAGTGGTGCAAACTGGTTCCGGAGTGGTGCAAATTGGATGCCGAGTGGTGCGAACTGGTTGCGGAGTGCTGCGAACTAGTTGTGGAGTGGTGCTAACAGGTTGCGGAGTGGTGCGAACTGGTTATGAAGTAATGCGAACTGGCTGCGGAGTGGTGCAAACCGGTTGCAGAGTGGTGGGAACTGGTTGCAAAGTGGTGCAAACTGGTTGCGGAGTGGTGAGAACTGGTTGCCGAGTGGTGCGAACTGGTTGCGGAGTGGTGCGAACTGGTCGCGGAGTGGAGCGACCTGATCGCAGACTGGTGCGAACTGGTCGGGGAGTGGTGCGAACAGGTTGCGGAGTGGTGTGAACTGGTTGCGGAGTGGTGTGAACTGATTGCGGAGTGGTGCGAAGTGGTTGCGGATTGGTGCAAACAGGTTCCGGAGTGGTGCGATCTGGTTGTGGAGTGGTGCAAACGGTTGCGTAGTGGTGTGAACTGGCTGCGGAGTGGTACGAACTGGTTGCAGAGTGGTGCATACTGGTCGCGGAGTGGTACGACTGGTTGCGGAGTGGTGCGCACTGGTTGCGGAGTGGTGCACATTGGTTGCAGAGTGGTGCGAACAGGTTGCGGAGTGGTGCGAACTGGTTGCAGAGTGGTGCGAACAGGTTGCGGAGTGGTGCGAACTGGTTGCAGAGTGGTGCGAACAGGTTGCGGAGTGGTGCGAACTGGTTGCAGAGTGGTGCGAACAGGTTGCGGAGTGGTGCGAACTGGTTGCAGAGTGGTGCGAACAGGTTGCGGAGTGGTGCGAACTGGTTGCAGAGTGGTGCGAACAGGTTGCGGAGTGGTGCGAACTGGTTGCAGAGTGGTGCGAACAGGTTGCGGAGTGGTGCGAACTGGTTGCAGAGTGGTGCGAACAGGTTGCGGAGTGGTGCGAACTGGTTGCAGAGTGGTGCGAACAGGTTGCGGAGTGGTGCGAACTGGTTGCAGAGTGGTGCGAACAGGTTGCGGAGTGGTGCGAACTGGTTGCAGAGTGGTGCGAACAGGTTGCGGAGTGGTGCGAACTGGTTGCAGAGTGGTGCAAACTGGTTGCGGAGTGGTGCGAACAGTTGCGGAGTGATGCGAACTGGTTGCGGGGTGGTGCGAACTGGTAGCGGAGTGGTGCAAACTGGTTATGGAGTGGTGCGAACTGGTTGCGGAAATGTGTGAACTGGTTACTGAGTGGTGCGAACTGGTTGTGGAGTGGTACGAATAGGTTGCGGAGTGGTGAGAACTGGTTGCGGAGTTGTGCAAACTGGTTGCGGCATGGTGCGAACTGGTTGCGGGGTGGTGACAACTGGTTGCAGAGTGGTGCGAACTGGTTGCGGAGAGGTGCAAACTGGTTGCAGAGTGGTGCAAACTGGTTGCGGCATGGTGCGAACTGGTTGCGGGGTGGTGACAACTGGTTGCGGAGTGGTGCGAACTGGCTGCGGAGTGGTGCGAACTGGTTGCGGAGTGGTGCGAACAGGTTGCGGAGTGGTGCAAACCGGTTGCGGAGTGGTGCGAACTGGTTGCAGAGTGGTGCGAACAGGTTGCGGAGTGGTGCAAACCGGTTGCGGAGTGGTGCGAACTGGTTGCAGAGTGGTGCGAACAGGTTGCGGAGTGGTGCAAACCGGTTGCGGAGTGGTGCGAACTGGTTGCAGAGTGGTGCGAACAGGTTGCGGAGTGGTGCAAACCGGTTGCGGAGTGGTGCGAACTGGTTGCAGAGTGGTGCGAACAGGTTGCGGAGTGGTGCAAACCGGTTGCGGAGTGGTGCGAACTGGTTGCAGAGTGGTGCGAACAGGTTGCGGAGTGGTGCAAACCGGTTGCGGAGTGGTGCGAACTGGTTGCAGAGTGGTGCGAACTGGTTGTGGAGTGGTGCAAACTGGTTACATAGTGGTGGGAACTGGCTGCAGAGTTGTGCGAACTGGCTGCAGAGTGGTGCGAGTTGGTTGCGTAGTGGTGAGCACTGGTTGCCGAGTGGTGCGAACTGGTTGCGGAGTGGTGCGAACTGTTCGCGGAGTGGAGCGACCTGGTCGCAGACTGGTGCGAACTGGTCGGGGAGTGGTGCGAACAGGTTGCGGAGTGGTGTGAACTGGTTGCGGAGTGGTGTGAACTGATTGCGGAGTGGTGCGAAGTGGTTGCGGATTGGTGCAAACGGGTTGCGGAGTGGTGCGAACTGGTTGCGGAGTGGTGCAAACGGTTGCGGAGTGGAGTGAACTGGTTGCGGAGTGGTACGAACTGGTTGCGGAGTGGTGCGAACTGGTCGCGGAGTGGTGCGAACTGGTTGCGGAGTGGTGCGAACTGGTTGCAGAAAGGTGCGAACTGGTTGCAGAAAGGTGCGAACTGGTTGCAGAAAGGTGCGAACTGGTTGCAGAAAGGTGCGAACTGGTTGCAGAAAGGTGCGAACTGGTTGCAGAAAGGTGCGAACTGGTTGCAGAAAGGTGCGAACTGGTTGCAGAAAGGTGCGAACTGGTTGCAGAAAGGTGCGAACTGGTTGCAGAAAGGTGCGAACTGGTTGCAGAAAGGTGCGAACTGGTTGCAGAAAGGTGCGAACTGGTTGCAGAAAGGTGCGAACTGGTTGCAGAAAGGTGCGAACTGGTTGCAGAAAGGTGCGAACTGGTTGCAGAAAGGTGCGAACTGGTTGCAGAAAGGTGCGAACTGGTTGCAGAAAGGTGCGAACTGGTTGCAGAAAGGTGCGAACTGGTTGCAGAAAGGTGCGAACTGGTTGCAGAAAGGTGCGAACTGGTTGCAGAAAGGTGCGAACTGGTTGCAGAAAGGTGCGAACTGGTTGCAGAAAGGTGCGAACTGGTTGCAGAAAGGTGCGAACTGGTTGCAGAAAGGTGCGAACTGGTTGCAGAAAGGTGCGAACTGGTTGCAGAAAGGTGCGAACTGGTTGCAGAAAGGTGCGAACTGGTTGCAGAAAGGTGCGAACTGGTTGCAGAAAGGTGCGAACTGGTTGCAGAAAGGTGCGAACTGGTTGCAGAAAGGTGCGAACTGGTTGCAGAAAGGTGCGAACTGGTTGCAGAAAGGTGCGAACTGGTTGCAGAAAGGTGCGAACTGGTTGCAGAAAGGTGCGAACTGGTTGCAGAAAGGTGCGAACTGGTTGCAGAAAGGTGCGAACTGGTTGCAGAAAGGTGCGAACTGGTTGCAGAAAGGTGCGAACTGGTTGCAGAAAGGTGCGAACTGGTTGCAGAAAGGTGCGAACTGGTTGCAGAAAGGTGCGAACTGGTTGCAGAAAGGTGCGAACTGGTTGCAGAAAGGTGCGAACTGGTTGCAGAAAGGTGCGAACTGGTTGCAGAAAGGTGCGAACTGGTTGCAGAAAGGTGCGAACTGGTTGCAGAAAGGTGCGAACTGGTTGCAGAAAGGTGCGAACTGGTTGCAGAAAGGTGCGAACTGGTTGCAGAAAGGTGCGAACTGGTTGCAGAAAGGTGCGAACTGGTTGCAGAAAGGTGCGAACTGGTTGCAGAAAGGTGCGAACTGGTTGCAGAAAGGTGCGAACTGGTTGCAGAAAGGTGCGAACTGGTTGCAGAAAGGTGCGAACTGGTTGCAGAAAGGTGCGAACTGGTTGCAGAAAGGTGCGAACTGGTTGCAGAAAGGTGCGAACTGGTTGCAGAAAGGTGCGAACTGGTTGCAGAAAGGTGCGAACTGGTTGCAGAAAGGTGCGAACTGGTTGCAGAAAGGTGCGAACTGGTTGCAGAAAGGTGCGAACTGGTTGCAGAAAGGTGCGAACTGGTTGCAGAAAGGTGCGAACTGGTTGCAGAAAGGTGCGAACTGGTTGCAGAAAGGTGCGAACTGGTTGCAGAAAGGTGCGAACTGGTTGCAGAAAGGTGCGAACTGGTTGCAGAAAGGTGCGAACTGGTTGCAGAAAGGTGCGAACTGGTTGCAGAAAGGTGCGAACTGGTTGCAGAAAGGTGCGAACTGGTTGCAGAAAGGTGCGAACTGGTTGCAGAAAGGTGCGAACTGGTTGCAGAAAGGTGCGAACTGGTTGCAGAAAGGTGCGAACTGGTTGCAGAAAGGTGCGAACTGGTTGCAGAAAGGTGCGAACTGGTTGCAGAAAGGTGCGAACTGGTTGCAGAAAGGTGCGAACTGGTTGCAGAAAGGTGCGAACTGGTTGCAGAAAGGTGCGAACTGGTTGCAGAAAGGTGCGAACTGGTTGCAGAAAGGTGCGAACTGGTTGCAGAAAGGTGCGAACTGGTTGCAGAAAGGTGCGAACTGGTTGCAGAAAGGTGCGAACTGGTTGCAGAAAGGTGCGAACTGGTTGCAGAAAGGTGCGAACTGGTTGCAGAAAGGTGCGAACTGGTTGCAGAAAGGTGCGAACTGGTTGCAGAAAGGTGCGAACTGGTTGCAGAAAGGTGCGAACTGGTTGCAGAAAGGTGCGAACTGGTTGCAGAAAGGTGCGAACTGGTTGCAGAAAGGTGCGAACTGGTTGCAGAAAGGTGCGAACTGGTTGCAGAAAGGTGCGAACTGGTTGCAGAAAGGTGCGAACTGGTTGCGGAGTGCTGCGAACGGGTTGTGGAGTGGTGCCATCTGGTAGTGGAGTGGTGGGAACTGGTTGCGGAGTGGTTTAAACTGGTTGTGGAGTGGTGCGAACATGTTGCAGAAAGGTGCGAACTGGTTGCGAACTGGTGCGAACTGGTTGCGGAGTGGTGCGAACCGGTTGCGGAGTGACGCAAACTGGCTGCACAGTGGTGCGAACTGGTCCCAGAGTGGTGCAAACTGGTTGTGATGTGGTGCGAACTGACTGCGGAGTGGTGAGAACTGGTTGCGCAGTTGTGCGAACTGGTTGTGTCATGCTTCGAACTGGTTGCGGAGTGGTGACAACTGGTTGCGGAGTGGTGCGAACTAGTTGCGGAGTGGTGCAAACTGGTTGCGTAGTGGTGCGAACTGGTTGCGGAGTGGTGCGAACTAGTTGCACAGTGGTGCGAACTGGTTGCGGGGTGGTGAGAACTGGTTGCGGATTGGTGCAAACTGGTTGCGAAGTGGTGCGAACTGGTTGCGGACTGGTGCGACTGGTCGCAAAGTGGTGCGAACGGGTTGCGGAGTGGTGTGAAGTGGCTGTCGAGTGGCACGAACTGGTTGCGGGGTGGTGAGAACTGGTTGCCGAGTGGTGCGAACTGGTAGCGGAGTGGTGCAAACGGATTGCGGAGTGGTGCGAATTGGTTGCCGAGTGGTGCGAACTGGTAGCGGAGTGGTGCAAACGGATTGCGGAGTGGTGCGAATTGGTTGCCGAGTGGTGCGAACTGGTAGCGGAGTGGTGCAAACGGATTGCGGAGTGGTGCGAATTGGTTGCCGAGTGGTGCGAACTGGTAGCGGAGTGGTGCAAACGGATTGCGGAGTGGTGCGAATTGGTTGCCGAGTGGTGCGAACTGGTAGCGGAGTGGTGCAAACGGATTGCGGAGTGGTGCGAATTGGTTGCCGAGTGGTGCGAACTGGTAGCGGAGTGGTGCAAACGGATTGCGGAGTGGTGCGAATTGGTTGCCGAGTGGTGCGAACTGGTAGCGGAGTGGTGCAAACGGATTGCGGAGTGGTGCGAATTGGTTGCCGAGTGGTGCGAACTGGTAGCGGAGTGGTGCAAACGGATTGCGGAGTGGTGCGAATTGGTTGCCGAGTGGTGCGAACTGGTAGCGGAGTGGTGCAAACGGATTGCGGAGTGGTGCGAATTGGTTGCCGAGTGGTGCGAACTGGTAGCGGAGTGGTGCAAACGGATTGCGGAGTGGTGCGAATTGGTTGCCGAGTGGTGCGAACTGGTAGCGGAGTGGTGCAAACGGATTGCGGAGTGGTGCGAATTGGTTGCCGAGTGGTGCGAACTGGTAGCGGAGTGGTGCAAACGGATTGCGGAGTGGTGCGAATTGGTTGCCGAGTGGTGCGAACTGGTAGCGGAGTGGTGCAAACGGATTGCGGAGTGGTGCGAATTGGTTGCCGAGTGGTGCGAACTGGTAGCGGAGTGGTGCAAACGGATTGCGGAGTGGTGCGAATTGGTTGCCGAGTGGTGCGAACTGGTAGCGGAGTGGTGCAAACGGATTGCGGAGTGGTGCGAATTGGTTGCCGAGTGGTGCGAACTGGTAGCGGAGTGGTGCAAACGGATTGCGGAGTGGTGCGAATTGGTTGCCGAGTGGTGCGAACTGGTAGCGGAGTGGTGCAAACGGATTGCGGAGTGGTGCGAATTGGTTGCCGAGTGGTGCGAACTGGTAGCGGAGTGGTGCAAACGGATTGCGGAGTGGTGCGAATTGGTTGCCGAGTGGTGCGAACTGGTAGCGGAGTGGTGCAAACGGATTGCGGAGTGGTGCGAATTGGTTGCCGAGTGGTGCGAACTGGTAGCGGAGTGGTGCAAACGGATTGCGGAGTGGTGCGAATTGGTTGCCGAGTGGTGCGAACTGGTAGCGGAGTGGTGCAAACGGATTGCGGAGTGGTGCGAATTGGTTGCCGAGTGGTGCGAACTGGTAGCGGAGTGGTGCAAACGGATTGCGGAGTGGTGCGAATTGGTTGCCGAGTGGTGCGAACTGGTAGCGGAGTGGTGCAAACGGATTGCGGAGTGGTGCGAATTGGTTGCCGAGTGGTGCGAACTGGTAGCGGAGTGGTGCAAACGGATTGCGGAGTGGTGCGAATTGGTTGCCGAGTGGTGCGAACTGGTAGCGGAGTGGTGCAAACGGATTGCGGAGTGGTGCGAATTGGTTGCCGAGTGGTGCGAACTGGTAGCGGAGTGGTGCAAACGGATTGCGGAGTGGTGCGAATTGGTTGCCGAGTGGTGCGAACTGGTAGCGGAGTGGTGCAAACGGATTGCGGAGTGGTGCGAATTGGTTGCCGAGTGGTGCGAACTGGTAGCGGAGTGGTGCAAACGGATTGCGGAGTGGTGCGAATTGGTTGCCGAGTGGTGCGAACTGGTAGCGGAGTGGTGCAAACGGATTGCGGAGTGGTGCGAATTGGTTGCCGAGTGGTGCGAACTGGTAGCGGAGTGGTGCAAACGGATTGCGGAGTGGTGCGAATTGGTTGCGGAGTGGTGCTAACAGGTTGCGGAGTGGTGCGAACTGTTATGGAGTAATGCGAACTGGCTGCGGAGTGGTGCAAACCGGTTGCAGAGTGGTGGGAACTGGTTGCAGAGTGGTGCAAACTGGTTGCGGAGTGATGAGAACTGGTTGCCGAGTGGTGCGAACTGGTTGCGGAGTGGTGCGAACTGGTCGCGGAGTGGAGCGACCTGGTCGCAGACTGGTGCGAACTGGTCGGGGAGTGGTGCGAACAGGTTGCGGAGTGGTGTGAACTGGTTGCGGAGTGGTGTGAACTGATTGCGGAGTGGTGCGAAGTGGTTGCGGATTGGTGCAAACGGGTTCCGGAGTGGTGCGATCTGGTTGTGGAGTGGTGCAAACGGATGCGTAGTGGTGTGAACTGGCTGCGGAGTGGTACGAACTGGTTGCAGAGTGGTGCATACTGGTCGCGGAGTGGTACGACTGGTTGCGGAGTGGTGCGCACTGGTTGCGGAGTGGTGCACATTGGTTGCAGAGTGGTGCGAACAGGTTGCGGAGTGGTTTGTACTGGATACAGAGTTGTGCAAACTGGTTGTGGAATGGTGCGAACTGGCTGCGGAGTGGTGTGAACTGGTTGCGGAGTGGTGGGAACTGGCTGCGGAGTGGTGCAAGCTGGTTGCAAAGTGGTGCGAACTGGTTGCGGAGTGGTGCGAACTGGTTGCGGAGTGGTGTGAACTGGTTGCAAAGTGATGGGAACTGGTTGCAGAGTGGTGCAAACTGGTTTCGGAGTGGTGCAAACTGGTTGCGGAGTGGTGTGAACTGGTTGCGGAGTGTTGCAACTGGTTGCGGTGTGGTGCGAACTGGTTGCGGAGTGATGCAAACAGGTTGCGGAGTTGTGCGAACTAGTTGCAGAATGGTGGAAACTGACTGCAGAGTGGTGCTAACTGGTTGCGGAGTGGTGCGAACTGGTTGCGGATTGGTGCGAATTGGTTGCGGAGTGGTGCAAACTGGTTGTGGAGTGGTGCGATCTGGTAGCGGAGTGGTGCGAACTGGTTGCGGAGTGGTGCAAACTGGTTGCGTAGTGGTGCAAACTGGTCGTGGAGTGGTGCAAACTGGTTGGGGAGTGGTGCAAACGGGTTGCGGAGTGGTGCGAACTGGTTGCGGACTGGTGCGAACTGGTTGCAGAGTGGTGCAAACTGGTCGCGTAGTGGTGCAATCTGGTCGTGGACTGGTGCAGACTGGTTGGGGAGTGATGCAAACGGGTTGCGGAGTGGTGTGAACTGGTTGTGGAGTCGTACCAACAGGTTGCGGAGTGGTGTGAGCTGGTTACGGAGTGGCGCGAACTGGTCGCAGGGTGGTGCGACCTGGTTGCGGAGTGGTGCAAACTGGTTGCGAAGTGGTGCGAACTGGTTGCGGAGTGGTACAAACGGGTTGCGGAGTGGTGCGAACTGGTTGCGGAGTGATGTAAACGGTTGTGGAGTGGTGCGAACTGGTAGCAGCGTGGTGCGATCTGGTACCAGATTGGTGCAAACTGGCTGCGAAGTGGTGTGAACCAGATGCGGAGTGGTGCAAACTGGTTGCGGAGTTGTGCGAACTGGTAGCGGAGTGGTTCGGTTCGGTTGCGGAGTGGTGCGAACTGGTTGCAGAGTGGTGCGAGCTGGTTGCGGGGTGTTGCAAACTGGTTGCGGAGTGGTGCAAACTGGTTGCGGAGTGGTGCGAACTGGTTGCGGTGTGGTGCGCACTGGTTGCGGAGTGGTGCACATTGGTTGCACAGTGGTGTGAACTGGTTGCGGAGTGGTTCATACTGGTTACGGAGTTGTGCGAACTTTTTTTGGGGTGGTGCGAACTGGCTGCGGAGTGGTGCAATTTGGTTGCAGATTGGTGCAAACTGGTTGCGGAGGTGGTGCGAACTGGTTGCGGAGTTGTACAAACTGGTTGCGGAGTGGTTGGAACTGGATGTGGAGAGGTGCGAACTGGTTGCAGAGTGGTGCGAACTGGTTGCGGAGTGGTTCGAATCGGTTGCAGAGTGTTGTGAACTGGTTGCAAAGTGGTGGCAACTGGTTGCGCAGTGGTGCAACCTGGTTTTTGAGTGGTGCGAACTGGTTGCGGAGTGGTGTGAACTGGTTGTGGAGTGTTACAACTGGTTGCAAAGTGGTGCGAACTGGTTCCGGTTGGTGCAAACTGGTTGCAGAGTGGTGCGAACTGGTCGCGGAGTGGTGCGAGCTGGTTGCGGATTGGTGCGCACTGGTGTGGAGTGGTGGACATTGGTTCAGAGTGGTGCAATGTGGTTCCCGAGTTGTTCGTACTGGCTACGGAGTTATGCGAACTGGTTGTCGAGTGGTGCGAACTAGCTGCGGATTGGTGCAAACTGGTTGCAGAATGGTGCGAACTGGTTGCGGAGTGGTACAAACAAGTTGCGGAGTGGTGGGAGCTGGCTGTAGAGTGGTGCGAACTGGCTGGAGAGTGGTGTGAACTGGTTGCGGAGTGGTGCAAACTGGTTGCGATGTGGTGTGAACTGGTTGCAAAGTGGTGGGAACTGGTTGCGCAGTGGTCCAAACCGGTTTTGGAGTGGTGCGAACTGGTTGCGGAGTAGTGTGATTTGTGGACTGTTGCAACTGGTTGCGGAGTAGTGCAAACTGGTTGCAGAGTGGTGCAAACTGGTTGCGGAGCTGTGCGAACTGGTTGCGGAGTGGTACAAACTGGCTGCGGAGTGGTGCTAACTGGTTGCGGAGTGGTGGGAACTGATTGCAGATTGGTGCAAATTGGTTGTGGAGTGGTGCGAACTGGTTGTGGAGTGGTGCGATCTGGTAGCGGAGTGGTGCGAACTGGTTGCGGAGTGGTGCAAACAGGTTATGTGGTGGTGCAAACTGGTTGCGGAAAGGTGCGAACTGGGTGCGGAGTGGTGCGAACTGGTTGTGGAGTGGTACGAATTGGTTGTGGAGTGGTGAGAACTGGTTGCGGAGTTGTGTAAACTGGTTGCCGCATGGTGCAAACTGGTTGCCGGGTGGTGACAACTGGTCGCGGAGTGGTGCAAGCTGGTTGCGGAGAGGTGCGAACTGGTTGCAGAGTGGTGCAAACTGGTTGCGAGGTGGTGCGAACTGGTTGCGGGGTGGTGCAAACTGGTTGCGGAGTGGTGTGAACTGGTTGCGGCGTGGCGCAAACTGGTCGCAGAGTGCTGCAAACTGGTTGCGGACTGGTGCGAACTGGTCGAGGAGTCGTGGGAACGGGTTGCGGTGTGGTGTGAACTGGTGCGGAGTCGTACCAACAGGTTTCGGAGTGGTGTGAACTGATTGCGGAGAGGCGCCAACTGGTTTCAGAGCAGTGCGAACTGGTTGCGGAGTGGTGCAAACTGGTTGCGGAGTAATGCCAACTGGTTGCGGGGTGGTGCGAACTGGTTGAGGAGTGGTGCGAACTGGTTGTTGAGTGGTGCGAACTGGTAGCGGAGTGGTGCAAACTGGTTGCAGAGTGGTGCGAACTGGTAGCAGAGTGGTGGGAACTGGTTTCGCAGTGGTGCGAACCGGTCGTTATGTGGTGCAAACTGGTCGCGGAGTGGTGCGAACTGGTCGCGGAGAGGTACGAACTGGTTGCGGAGTGGTGCGTTTGGGTTGCGGAGAGGGGCGAACGACTTGCGATGGGGTGCAAACTGGTTGCGGAGTGGTGCGAACTGGTTGCAGAGTGGTGTGAACTGGTTGCAGAGTGGTGGGACCTGGTTGCGGAGGGGTGCAAACTGGTTGCGGAGTGGTGCGAACTGGTTGCAGAGTGGTGTGAACTGGTTGCAGAGTGGTGGGACCTGGTTGCGGAGTGGTGCTAACTGGTTGCGGAGTGGTGCGATCTGGTTGCTGAGTGGTGTGAACTTGTTGCGGAGTGGTGGGAACTGGTTGCAAGGTGGTGCGAACTGGTTGCGGAGTGGTGGAAACTGGTTGCAGAGTGGCACGAACTGGCTGTAGGGTGGTGCGAACTGGTTGCGCAGTGGTGCGAACTGGTTGCGGAGTGGCGCGAATTGGTTGTGGAGTGGTGCGAACTGGTAGCCCAGTGGTGCAAAGTGGTTCCGGAGTGGTGCAAACTGGTTGCCGGGTGGTGCGAACTGGTTGCGGAGTGGTGCAAACTGGCTGCAGAGTGGCACGAACTGGCTGCAGAGTGGTGCGAACTGGTTGCGGAGTGGTGCGAACTGGTTGCAGAGTGGTGCGAACTGGTTGCAGAGTGGTGCGAACTGGTTGCAGAGTGGTGCGAACTGGTTGCAGAGTGGTGCGAACTGGTTGCAGAGTGGTGCGAACTGGTTGCAGAGTGGTGCGAACTGGTTGCAGAGTGGTGCGAACTGGTTGCAGAGTGGTGCGAACTGGTTGCAGAGTGGTGCGAACTGGTTGCAGAGTGGTGCGAACTGGTTGCAGAGTGGTGCGAACTGGTTGCAGAGTGGTGCGAACTGGTTGCAGAGTGGTGCGAACTGGTTGCAGAGTGGTGCGAACTGGTTGCAGAGTGGTGCGAACTGGTTGCAGAGTGGTGCGAACTGGTTGCAGAGTGGTGCGAACTGGTTGCAGAGTGGTGCGAACTGGTTGCAGAGTGGTGCGAACTGGTTGCAGAGTGGTGCGAACTGGTTGCAGAGTGGTGCGAACTGGTTGCAGAGTGGTGCGAACTGGTTGCAGAGTGGTGCGAACTGGTTGCAGAGTGGTGCGAACTGGTTGCAGAGTGGTGCGAACTGGTTGCAGAGTGGTGCGAACTGGTTGCAGAGTGGTGCGAACTGGTTGCAGAGTGGTGCGAACTGGTTGCAGAGTGGTGCGAACTGGTTGCAGAGTGGTGCGAACTGGTTGCAGAGTGGTGCGAACTGGTTGCAGAGTGGTGCGAACTGGTTGCAGAGTGGTGCGAACTGGTTGCAGAGTGGTGCGAACTGGTTGCAGAGTGGTGCGAACTGGTTGCAGAGTGGTGCGAACTGGTTGCAGAGTGGTGCGAACTGGTTGCAGAGTGGTGCGAACTGGTTGCAGAGTGGTGCGAACTGGTTGCAGAGTGGTGCGAACTGGTTGCAGAGTGGTGCGAACTGGTTGCAGAGTGGTGCGAACTGGTTGCAGAGTGGTGCGAACTGGTTGCAGAGTGGTGCGAACTGGTTGCAGAGTGGTGCGAACTGGTTGCAGAGTGGTGCGAACTGGTTGCAGAGTGGTGCGAACTGGTTGCAGAGTGGTGCGAACTGGTTGCAGAGTGGTGCGAACTGGTTGCAGAGTGGTGCGAACTGGTTGCAGAGTGGTGCGAACTGGTTGCAGAGTGGTGCGAACTGGTTGCAGAGTGGTGCGAACTGGTTGCAGAGTGGTGCGAACTGGTTGCAGAGTGGTGCGAACTGGTTGCAGAGTGGTGCGAACTGGTTGCAGAGTGGTGCGAACTGGTTGCAGAGTGGTGCGAACTGGTTGCAGAGTGGTGCGAACTGGTTGCAGAGTGGTGCGAACTGGTTGCAGAGTGGTGCGAACTGGTTGCAGAGTGGTGCGAACTGGTCGCGGAGTGGTGCGAACTGGTCGCGGACTGGTGCAAACTGGTTGGGGAGTGGTGCGAACGGGTTGCGGAGTGGTGCGAACTGGTTGCAGAGTGGTACGAACTGGCTGCAGAGTGGTGCGAACTGGTTGCGGAGTGGTGCAAACTGGTACTGGAGTGGTGCAAACTGATTGCGGAGTGGTGCGAACGGGTTGCTGAGTGGTGCGAATTGGTTGCGGAGTCGTGCGAACTGGTAGCGGAGTGGTGCGGTTTGGTTGCGGAGTGGTGCGAACTGGCTGCGGAGTTGTACGAGCTGGTTGCGGAGTGGTGCAAACTGGTTGCGGAGTGGTGCGACTGGTCACAGAGTGGTGCGAACTGGTTGCGGAGTGGTGCGCACTGGTTGCGGAGTGATGCACATTGGTTGCAGAGTGGTGTGAACTGGTTGCGGAGTGGTTCATACTGGTTACATAGTTGTGCGAACTTGTTGTGGAGTGGTGCGAACTGGCTGCGGAGTGGTGCAATTTGGTTGCAGAGTGGTGCAAACTGGTTGCAGAGTGGTGAGAACCGGTTGCGGAGTGGTACAAACTGGTTGCAGAGTGGTTGGAACTGGATGCGGAGTGGTGCGAACTGGTTGCAGAGTGGTGCGAGCTGGTTGCAGAGTGGTGCAAAATGGTTGCAGAGTGGTGTGAACTGGTTGCAAAGTGGTGGCAACTGGTTGTGCAGTGGTGCAAACTGGTTTCGGAGTGGTGCATACTCGTTGCGGAGTGGTGTGAACTGGCTGTGGAGTGTTGCAATTGGTTACAGAGTGGTGCGAACTGGTTCCGGTTGGTGCAAACTTGTTGCGGAGCTGTGCGAACTGGTTGCGGAATGGTGCAAACTGGCTGCGGATTGGTGCTAACTGGCTGCGGAGTGGTGCAAACTGGTTGCGGATTGGTGCCAACTGGTTGCGGATTGGTGCGAACTGGATGTGGAGTGGTGCGATCTGGTAGCGGAGTGATGCGAACTGGTTGCGGAGTGGTGCAAACTGGTTGTGGAGTGGTGCGAACTGGTTGCGAAAAGGTTCAAACTGGTTGCGGAGTGGTGGGAACTGGTTGTGGAGCTGTGCGAACTGGTTGCGGAGTGGTGAGAACTGGTTGCGGAGTTGTGCGAACTGGTTGCGGCATGGTGTGAACTGGTTGCGCGGTGGTGACAACTGGTTGCGGAGTGGTGCAAACTGGTTGCGGAGTGGTGCGAACTGGTTGCGGAGTGGTGCGAACTGGTTGTGGAGTGGTGCGAACTGGTTGCGGAGTGGTG
>SZWC01000131.1:62675-75185 GCA_023375785.1 Penium margaritaceum | reverse complement strand
GGGAGGGTGGGAGTGGGTGGGGGGGGGGGAGAAAAAAAAGCCCGGAGTGCTCGTTTGACGCCGCTGTCCAGATATTTGGATGATGGCCGCCGACAGCCGGCCATCACCCGAATCGGCGATTGCAAGTCCGCCGCGGACTTGCAATCGCTGTGAGGATAGTGTGGTGATTGTTCACTGGCCAAGCCACGGCCAGTGATTGAGCTGGCAATTTCCATGTAGCCGCCAAATTCTACCCATTTTTCACACCAATGTTTTATTGTTGTAGCTGTTTTTGGTTCACTGTACATTCGTTTCATTTGCAATCACTGTTTTGTTTATTGTTGCAACTCTGTATCGGCGATCCTGCATCGCCGATCCACCCATGGAGATTTCTGGCTTGCGGTGGTCCTTGGCCGCTCACTTGGCATCTGTAGGGCCATAAAATGACACCACGGAATCTTTTGTTTTACTCCAGGGGTTGATGATTCTTTTTGTTGTTTTTACCTTCAAAACACAATATGTATAAAGGTTTGTGCTACTCCGATGCCATGTCATCACTCCAATCACCTGGTTTTTCGCATCCACGAGAACACTCAGCGGCAACGTCCGCATAGACGTCGGCGGTTGCCACATACGGCAACTGATGCTGGCTCTGGGCCTCAGCCGGCATCACTCGTCTGTCGAATGGCCAGAGCCGCTCTGACCATTCGACGCCGCCGGTGTGGATGGCCAGAGCCGGCATTAGTCAAGTTCAGGAGTTAAGCCACAACGTCGGAAAACTAGACACAGGATGACCCTGTGTTCACTGATCGGTTCCATTAGTTAGCCTCAACCAGAAGCTTTGCTTGGCACGTCGTTGGACGTGCCATTGCCGAGAGTGCGGCCGTCACAGAGACTGCACGGATTGTGGAGGAGGAGGATCCTGAGGAGGATGACGACGAGGAGGAAGTTGGCGACAAGCGCAAAGGGGGGAAAGGAACCGAGTGTTGTTTGGAATCAATTCACAAAGCGAATTGACCCCGTCAAAGGAGCGCGTGCCCAGTGCGGCCTATGTCCCAAAGACTTATTCAACAATGACGGCACCACCTCAGCCTTGTGGAAACATTTGCGCCTCAAGCACCGGAAGTAATATCTGGAGCTAAAGGAGTTAGAAGTAGTACAAAAGTTGAGGATTGCCACTGTCAATGCCGTGAAGAACTCGGCTGAGCAGGTTGTGGCGGTAGGGGTGAATGCGGCAAACACTGTCATTGGCTGAGGAGTAGCAGCCGTTGGAGCCGGCTTCTATAAGCTCTACTTCCAGAGCTGTATCTGGAAGCACGTAATTGACAATGATTGCAGCTTTTAGTCCATGGAGAGCAACTGGCTGCAGCGTGGCTTCTGGCATGCAAATCCAGCAGCAGACCTCCCCGGTTGAATGACCATCAGTAGGCAAATCGTCATTGCTGCCACTGCCTTCCGCAAGCGCATTAAGAAGATGCTTGCAGAGGTGACGTCGGCCTTCAATTTCACAACCGACGGGTGGAAGGGAGAGAACGGCATGAAGTACCTCGGCGTAACAGCCCATTGGATCGTGGATTTTCAGGTGCACCTTTTAGTCACATGGATTAAAATGGAATGCGGGGGGAGGGGGGGTGGTTCTATGCAAACATATGCAATGTGAAGCACTGCCATGCATTTCCCTAGCTATTCCCCATAGCATTTGCATGCAAATGCATTGCATTGATCAGATTGCTCCCAAACACATTGGGAATAAGAAGGAGGGGGGGGGGGGGATGCTGCAACCCAGTTGCAATACAATGCAATGCAAAGCATTGCATTGCGGGTCTATGCAAACAAATGCAATCTGATAAAAATAGGTTGCATTTCCCAACCTATTCTCCATAGCATTTGCATGCAAATGCATGGCATTGCACGGATTGGCATTGACCAAACACATTGGGAATGGGAGGGGGGGGGCCGCCGCAACCCAATTGCAATGCAATGCAATGCAAAGCATTGCATTGGGGATCTATACAAGCAAATGCAATCTGATAAAAATAGGCTGTATTTCCCAACCTATTCTCCATAGCATTTGCATGCAAATGCATGGCATTGCACGGATTGGCATTGACCAAACACATTGGGAATGGGAGGGGGGGGGCCGCCGCAACCCAATTGCAATGCAATGCAATGCAAAGCATTGCATTGGGGATCTATACAAGCAAATGCAATCTGATAAAAATAGGCTGTATTTCCCAACCTATTCTCCATAGCATTTGCATGCAAATGCATGGCATTGCACGGATTGGCATTGACCAAACACATTGGGAATGGGAGGGGGGGGGCCGCCGCAACCCAATTGCAATGCAATGCAATGCAAAGCATTGCATTGGGGATCTATACAAGCAAATGCAATCTGATAAAAATAGGCTGTATTTCCCAACCTATTCTCCATAGCATTTGCATGCAAATGCATGGCATTGCACGGATTGGCATTGACCAAACACATTGGGAATGGGAGGGGGGGGGCCGCCGCAACCCAATTGCAATGCAATGCAATGCAAAGCATTGCATTGGGGATCTATACAAGCAAATGCAATCTGATAAAAATAGGCTGTATTTCCCAACCTATTCTCCATAGCATTTGCATGCAAATGCATGGCATTGCACGGATTGGCATTGACCAAACACATTGGGAATGGGAGGGGGGGGGCCGCCGCAACCCAATTGCAATGCAATGCAATGCAAAGCATTGCATTGGGGATCTATACAAGCAAATGCAATCTGATAAAAATAGGCTGTATTTCCCAACCTATTCTCCATAGCATTTGCATGCAAATGCATGGCATTGCACGGATTGGCATTGACCAAACACATTGGGAATGGGAGGGGGGGGGCCGCCGCAACCCAATTGCAATGCAATGCAATGCAAAGCATTGCATTGGGGATCTATACAAGCAAATGCAATCTGATAAAAATAGGCTGTATTTCCCAACCTATTCTCCATAGCATTTGCATGCAAATGCATGGCATTGCACGGATTGGCATTGACCAAACACATTGGGAATAGGGGGGGGGGGGGCTGCCGCAACCCAATTGCAATGCAATGCAATGCAAAGAATTGCATTGCGGTTGTATGCAAACTCATGCAATCTGAAGCACTGCCAGGCATTTTCAATGCTCTTGACAGTCATTACCTGACCTAACAGCATCCCTGTCCACTGCATTTCCTCGCATTGGTTAGTGGTGCGAACCGGTTTCAGAGTGGTGCGAGCTGGTTGAGGAGTGGTGCGAACAGGTGGCCGACTGGTGCGAACTGGTTGCGGAGTGGTCGAACTGGTTGCGGAGTGGGGCGAACTGGTTTCGGAGTGGTGCGAACTGGTTGCGGAGTGGTAGGAACTGGTTGCGGAGTGGTGTGAACTGGTCGCTGAGTGATGCAAACTGGTCGTGGAGTGGTGCGAACTGGTCGCGGAGTGGTGAAAACTGGTCGTGGAGTGGTGCGAACTGGTTGTAGAGCGGTGCAAATGGGTTGCTGAGTGGTGCACACTGGTTGCAAAGGGGTGGGAACTGGTTGCGGAGTGGTTCGAACTGGTTGCGGAGTGGTGCGAACTGGGTGCGGAGTGGTGCAAACTGGTTGCGGAGTGGTGCGCACGGGTTGCGGAGTGGTGCGTACTGGTTGCGGAGTGGTGCGAACCGGTTGCGGAGTGGTGCGAACTGGTTGCCGAGTGGTGCGAACTGGTTGCGGAGTGGTGCGCACGGGTTGCGGAGTGGTGCGTACTGGTTGCGGAGTGGTGCGAACCGGTTGCGGAGTGGTGCGAACTGGTTGCCGAGTGGTGCGAACTGGTTGCGGAGTGGTGCGCACGGGTTGCGGAGTGGTGCGTACTGGTTGCGGAGTGGTGCGAACCGGTTGCGGAGTGGTGCGAACTGGTTGCCGAGTGGTGCGAACTGGTTGCGGAGTGGTGCGCACGGGTTGCGGAGTGGTGCGTACTGGTTGCGGAGTGGTGCGAACCGGTTGCGGAGTGGTGCGAACTGGTTGCCGAGTGGTGCGAACTGGTTGCGGAGTGGTGCGCACGGGTTGCGGAGTGGTGCGTACTGGTTGCGGAGTGGTGCGAACCGGTTGCGGAGTGGTTGGAACTGGTTGCGGAGTGGTGCAAACTGGTTACGGAGTGGTGCGAACCGGTTGAGGAGTGGTGCGAACTGGTTTCGGAGTGGTGCAAACTGGTTGCGGAGTGGTGCGAACTGGTTGCGAAGTGGTGCAAACTGGTTGCGGAGTGATGATAACTGGTTGCTGACTGGTGGGAACTGGTTGCAGAGCGGTGCGAACTGGTTGCGGACTGGTGTGAACTGGTTGCGGAGCGGTACGAACAGGTTGCGGATGGGTACGAACTGGTTGCAGAGTGGTGCGAATTGGTTGCGGAGTGGTGCGAACTGGTTGCAGAGTGGTACGAACTGGTGGCGGAGTGGTGGGAACTGGTTGCGGAGTGGTGCGAGCTGGCTGCGGAGTGGTGCGAACTGGTTGCGGAGTGGTGGGCACTGGTTTTGGAGTGGTGCGCACTGGTTGCATAGTGGCGGGAACTAGTTGCGGAGTGGTTCGTATTGGTTGCAGAGGTGTGCGAACTGGTTGTAGAGTGGTACGAACTGGCTGCGGAGTGGTGCAAACTGGTTGCGGGGTGGTGCGAACTGGTTGCGGAGAGGTGCGAACTGGTTGCCGAGTGGTGCCAACTGGTTGCGGAGTGGTGCGAAGTGGATGCAAAGTGGTGCGAACTGGTTTCAGAGTGGTGCGAACTGGTCTCGGACTGATGCAAACCAGTTGCAGAGTGGTGCGAGCTGATGGAGGAGTGGTGCGAACTGGTGGCAGGGTGGTGCAAACTGGTTGCGGAGTGGTCAAACTTGTTGCGGGGTGGGGCGAACTGGTTGCGCAGTGGTGCGAACTGGTTGGGGAGTGGTGTGAACTGGTTGCGGAGTGGTGCAAACTGGTTGCGGAGTTGTGCGAACTGGCTGCGGAGTGGTGAAAACTGGTTGCGGAGTGGTGCGCACAGGTTGCGGAGTGGTGCCTACTGGTTGTGGAGAGGTGCGAATTCGTTGCGGAGTGGTGCGAACTGGTTACAGAGTTATACAAACTGGTTGCGGATTGGTGCAAACTGGTTGCGGAGTGGTGCGAACTGGTTGCGGAGTGGTGCGAACTGGTTGTGGAGTGGTGCGAACTGGTTGCGGAGTGGTGCGAACTGCTTGCGGAGTGGTGCGAACTGGTTCAGAGCGGTGCAAACTGGTTGCGCAGTGGTGCAAACTGGTTGTGGAGTGGTGCAAACTGGTTGCGGAGTGGTGCGAACCGGTTGCGGTGTGTTGCGAACTGGTAGCGGAGTGGTGCATACTGGATGGGGAGTGGTGCGAACCAGTTGCGGAGTGGTGCGAACCTGTTGCGGAGTGGTGCAAACTGGTAGCGGAGTTGTGCGAATTGGTTGCGGAGTGATGCGAAATGGTTGCGGAGTGGTACGAACTGGTCGTGGAGTGGTGCGAACTGGTTGCGGAGTGGTGCGAACTGGTTGCGGAGTGGTGCAAACTGGTTGCGGAGTGCTGCGCTCTGGTTGCACAGTGGTGCGCACTGATTGCATAGTGGCGGGAACTGGTTGCGGACTGGTTCGTACTGGTTGTGGAGTTGTGTGAACTGGTTGTGGAGTGCTGCGACCTGGCTGCGGAGTAGTGCGAACCGGTTGCGGGGTGGTGGGAACTGGTTGCGGAGTGGTGCAAACTGGTCGCCGAGTGGTGCCAAGAGGAGGCAGAGTGGTCGAACTGGTTGCGGAGTGGTGCGAACTGGTTGCAGAGTGGTACGAACTAGTTGCGGAGTGGTGTGAACTGGTTGTGAAGTGGTGCAAACTGGTTTCGAAGGGGTGCGAACCGGTTGCGGAGTGATGCAAACCGGTTGCAGAGTGGTGCGAGCTGGTTGAGGAGTGGTGCGAACTGGTGGCAGAGTGGTGTGAACTGGTTGCGGAGTGGTCATACTGGTTGCGGAGTTGGGCGATCTGGTTGCGGAGTGGTGCGAACTGGTTGCGGAGTGGTGCGAACTGGTTGTGGAGTGGTGCGAACTGGTTGGGGAGTGGTGCAAACGGGTTGCAAAGTGATGAAAACTGGTTGCGGAGTGGTGCGAACTGGTTGCCGAGTGGTGCGAACTGGTTGCAGAGTGGTGCAAACTGGTCACCGAGTGATGCGAACTGGTTGCAGAGTGGTGCAAACTGGTCACCGAGTGATGCGAACTGGTTGCAGAGTGGTGCAAACTGGTCACCGAGTGATGCGAACTGGTTGCAGAGTGGTGCAAACTGGTCACCGAGTGATGCGAACTGGTTGCAGAGTGGTGCAAACTGGTCACCGAGTGATGCGAACTGGTTGCAGAGTGGTGCAAACTGGTCACCGAGTGATGCGAACTGGTTGCAGAGTGGTGCAAACTGGTCACCGAGTGATGCGAACTGGTTGCAGAGTGGTGCAAACTGGTCACCGAGTGATGCGAACTGGTTGCAGAGTGGTGCAAACTGGTCACCGAGTGATGCGAACTGGTTGCAGAGTGGTGCAAACTGGTCACCGAGTGATGCGAACTGGTTGCAGAGTGGTGCAAACTGGTCACCGAGTGATGCGAACTGGTTGCAGAGTGGTGCAAACTGGTCACCGAGTGATGCGAACTGGTTGCAGAGTGGTGCAAACTGGTCACCGAGTGATGCGAACTGGTTGCAGAGTGGTGCAAACTGGTCGCGGAGTGATGCGAACTGGTTGCGGAGTGGTGTGAACTGGTTGCAGAGTGATGGGAACTGGATGCGGGGTCGTGCGAACCGGATGCGGAGTGGTGCGAACTGGTCGCGGAGTGGTGCGAACTGGTTCCGGAGTGGTGCAAACTGGTTGCGGAGTGGTGGGAACTGGTTGCATAGTGGTGCAAACTGGTTGCGGAGTGATGAAAACTGGTTGCGGAGTGGTGCTAACTGGTTGCGGGGTGGTGCAAACTGGTTGCCAATGGTGTGAACTGGCTGCCGAGCAGTACAAACTGGTTGCCGATTGGTACGAACTGGTTGCGGAGTGGTTGCGGATTGGTGCAAACTGGTTGCGGAGTGGTGCGAACTGGTTGCAGACTGGTGCGAACTGATTGCAGAGTGGTGCAAACTGGTTGCGGAGTGGTGCAAATGGGTTGTGGAGTGGTGCAAACTAGTTGCAGAGTGGTGCGAACTGGTTATGAAGTGCTGAGAACTGGTTACGGGCTGGTGTGAATTGGTTGCTGAGTGGTGCGAACTGGTTGCCGAGTGGTGCTGACCGGTTGCGGAGTGGTGCGAACTGGTCGCGGAGTGGTGCGAACTGGTTGCAGAGTGTTGCGAACTGGTTGCGGAGTGGTGCAAACTGGTTGCGGAGTGGTGGAAACAGGTTGCGGAGTGGTTCCAACTGGTTGCGGAGTGGTGGGAAGTGGCTGCGGAGTAGTGCGAACTGGTTGCGGAGTGGTGCGAACTGGTTGCAGACTGGTATAGACTGGTTGCAAAATGGTTTGAACAGGTTGTGGAGTGGTGGAAACTGGTTGCGGAGTGGTGCGAACTGGTACCAGAGTGGTGGGGACTGGTTAAGGGATGGTGCGAACTGGTTGCGAAGTGGTGCGAACGAGTTGCATAGTGGTGCGAACTGGTTGCGAAGTGGTGCGAAATGGTTGGGGATTGGTGCAAACTGGTTGCGGAGTGGTGTGGACTGGTTCCGGAGTGGTGCGAAGTAGTTTCCAGAGTGGTGCGAACTGGTTGCGGAGTGGTACGAACGGGTTGTGGAGTGGTAGGAACTGGATGCGGAGTGGTGCAAACTGGTTGTGGAGTGGTGCAAACTGGTTGTGGACTGGTGCGAACTGGTTGCGGAGTGGTGGGAACTGGTTGCGGAGTGGTGCTAGCTGGTTGCGGAGTGGTGCAAACTGGTTCCGGAGTGGTGCAAAGTGGTTGTGCAGTGGTGCGAACTAGTTGTGGAGTGGTACGAACTTGTTGCCGAGTGGTGCGAACTGGTTGCGGAGTGGTGCGAACTGGTTGCGGAGTGGTGCAAACTGGTTGCGGAGTGGTGCAAACTGGTTGCGGAGTGATGAAAACTGGTTGCGGAGTGGTGCGAACTGGTTGCGGAGTGGTGCGAACTGGTTGCGGAGTGGTGCAAACTGGTTGCGGAGTGGTGCAAACTGGTTGCGGAGTGATGAAAACTGGTTGCGGAGTGATGGGAACTGGTTGCGGAGTGGTTCCAACTGGTTGCGGAGTGGTGGGAAGTGGCTGCCGAGTAGTGCGAACTGGTTGCGGAGTGGTGCGAACTGGTTGCGGACTGATATAGACTGGTTGCAAAATGGTTCGAACAGGTTGTGGAGTTGTACAAACTGGTTGCGGAGTGGTGCAAACTGGTTGCAGAGTGGTGGGGACTGGTAGAGGGATGGTGCAAACTGGTTGCGAAGTGGTGCGAACGGGTTGCATATTGGTGCCAACTGGTTGCGGACTGGTACCAACTGGTTGCGAGTTGGTGTGAACTGGTTGCGGAGTGGTGTGGACTGGTTGCGGAGTGGTGCGAAGTAGTTTCCAGAGTGGTGCGAACTGGTTGCGGAGTGGTGCGAACGGGTTGTGGAGTGCTACGAACTGGTTGCGAAGTGGTGCGAACTGGTTGCGGAGTGGTGCTAGCTGGTTGCGGAGTGGTGCAAACTGGTTGCGGAGTGGTGCAAAGTGGTTGTGCAGTGGTGCGAACTGGTTGTGGAGTGGTACGAACTGGTTGCCGAGTGGTGCGAACAGGTTGCCGAGCGGTGCAAACTGGTTGCGGAGTGATGCGAACTGGTTGCGGAGTGGTGCAAACTGGTTGCGGAGTGGTGCAAACCGGTTGCGGATTGGTGAGAACTCGTTGTAGAGTGGTGCGAACTGGTTGCGGAGTGGTGCGAACTGGTTGCGGATTGGTTCAAATTGGTTGCAGAGTGGTGCGAACTGGTTACGGAGTGGTGCGAACTGGTTGCGGAGTGGTGTCAACTGATTGCAGAGTGTTGCGGACTGGTTGTGGACTGGTTTGTACTGGTTGCAGAGTGGTGCAAACTGGTTGTGGATGTGGTTCAAACTGGCTGTGGAGTGGTGGGAACTGGTTGGGCAGTGGTGCAAACTGGTTGCGGAGTGGTTCGAACTGGTTGCGGAGTGGTGCGAACTGGTTACGGAGTGGTGCCAACTGGTTGCGGAGTGGTGCGAACTGGTTGCGGAGTGGTGCAAACTGGTTGCGGAGTGGTGCGAACTGGTTGCGAAGTGGTGCGAACAGGCTGCGGAGTGGTGCGAACTAGTTGCGGAGTGGTGCGAACGGGTTGTGGAGTGCTACGAACTGGTTGCGAAGTGGTGCGAACAGGCTGCGGAGTGGTGCGAACTAGTTGCGGAGTGGTGCGAACGGGTTGTGGAGTGCTACGAACTGGTTGCGAAGTGGTGCGAACAGGCTGCGGAGTGGTGCGAACTAGTTGCGGAGTGGTGCGAACGGGTTGTGGAGTGCTACGAACTGGTTGCGAAGTGGTGCGAACAGGCTGCGGAGTGGTGCGAACTAGTTGCGGAGTGGTGCGAACGGGTTGTGGAGTGCTACGAACTGGTTGCGAAGTGGTGCGAACAGGCTGCGGAGTGGTGCGAACTAGTTGCGGAGTGGTGCGAACGGGTTGTGGAGTGCTACGAACTGGTTGCGAAGTGGTGCGAACAGGCTGCGGAGTGGTGCGAACTAGTTGCGGAGTGGTGCGAACGGGTTGTGGAGTGCTACGAACTGGTTGCGAAGTGGTGCGAACAGGCTGCGGAGTGGTGCGAACTAGTTGCGGAGTGGTGCGAACGGGTTGTGGAGTGCTACGAACTGGTTGCGAAGTGGTGCGAACAGGCTGCGGAGTGGTGCGAACTAGTTGCGGAGTGGTGCGAACGGGTTGTGGAGTGCTACGAACTGGTTGCGAAGTGGTGCGAACAGGCTGCGGAGTGGTGCGAACTAGTTGCGGAGTGGTGCGAACGGGTTGTGGAGTGCTACGAACTGGTTGCGAAGTGGTGCGAACAGGCTGCGGAGTGGTGCGAACTAGTTGCGGAGTGGTGCGAACGGGTTGTGGAGTGCTACGAACTGGTTGCGAAGTGGTGCGAACAGGCTGCGGAGTGGTGCGAACTAGTTGCGGAGTGGTGCGAACGGGTTGTGGAGTGCTACGAACTGGTTGCGAAGTGGTGCGAACAGGCTGCGGAGTGGTGCGAACTAGTTGCGGAGTGGTGCGAACGGGTTGTGGAGTGCTACGAACTGGTTGCGAAGTGGTGCGAACAGGCTGCGGAGTGGTGCGAACTAGTTGCGGAGTGGTGCGAACGGGTTGTGGAGTGCTACGAACTGGTTGCGAAGTGGTGCGAACAGGCTGCGGAGTGGTGCGAACTAGTTGCGGAGTGGTGCGAACGGGTTGTGGAGTGCTACGAACTGGTTGCGAAGTGGTGCGAACAGGCTGCGGAGTGGTGCGAACTAGTTGCGGAGTGGTGCGAACGGGTTGTGGAGTGCTACGAACTGGTTGCGAAGTGGTGCGAACAGGCTGCGGAGTGGTGCGAACTAGTTGCGGAGTGGTGCGAACGGGTTGTGGAGTGCTACGAACTGGTTGCGAAGTGGTGCGAACAGGCTGCGGAGTGGTGCGAACTAGTTGCGGAGTGGTGCGAACGGGTTGTGGAGTGCTACGAACTGGTTGCGAAGTGGTGCGAACAGGCTGCGGAGTGGTGCGAACTAGTTGCGGAGTGGTGCGAACGGGTTGTGGAGTGCTACGAACTGGTTGCGAAGTGGTGCGAACAGGCTGCGGAGTGGTGCGAACTAGTTGCGGAGTGGTGCGAACGGGTTGTGGAGTGCTACGAACTGGTTGCGAAGTGGTGCGAACAGGCTGCGGAGTGGTGCGAACTAGTTGCGGAGTGGTGCGAACGGGTTGTGGAGTGCTACGAACTGGTTGCGAAGTGGTGCGAACAGGCTGCGGAGTGGTGCGAACTAGTTGCGGAGTGGTGCGAACGGGTTGTGGAGTGCTACGAACTGGTTGCGAAGTGGTGCGAACAGGCTGCGGAGTGGTGCGAACTAGTTGCGGAGTGGTGCGAACGGGTTGTGGAGTGCTACGAACTGGTTGCGAAGTGGTGCGAACAGGCTGCGGAGTGGTGCGAACTAGTTGCGGAGTGGTGCGAACGGGTTGTGGAGTGCTACGAACTGGTTGCGAAGTGGTGCGAACAGGCTGCGGAGTGGTGCGAACTAGTTGCGGAGTGGTGCGAACGGGTTGTGGAGTGCTACGAACTGGTTGCGAAGTGGTGCGAACAGGCTGCGGAGTGGTGCGAACTAGTTGCGGAGTGGTGCGAACGGGTTGTGGAGTGCTACGAACTGGTTGCGAAGTGGTGCGAACAGGCTGCGGAGTGGTGCGAACTAGTTGCGGAGTGGTGCGAACGGGTTGTGGAGTGCTACGAACTGGTTGCGAAGTGGTGCGAACAGGCTGCGGAGTGGTGCGAACTAGTTGCGGAGTGGTGCGAACGGGTTGTGGAGTGCTACGAACTGGTTGCGAAGTGGTGCGAACAGGCTGCGGAGTGGTGCGAACTAGTTGCGGAGTGGTGCGAACGGGTTGTGGAGTGCTACGAACTGGTTGCGAAGTGGTGCGAACTGGCTGCGGAGTGGTGCGAACTGGTTGCGGAGTGGTGCGAACTGGTTGCGGAGTGGTGCCAACTGGTTTCAGAGTGGTGTGAACTGGTTGCGGAGTGGTGCGAACCGGTTGCAGAGTGGTTCGAGCTGGTTGAGGAATGGTGCAAATTGTTGGCGGAGTGGTGTGAAATGGTTGCGGAGTGGTGCAAACTGGTTGCAGACTGGTGCGAACGGATTGCAGAGTGGTGCGAACTGGCTGCTGAGTGGTGCTCCCTGGGTGCGGGGTGGTGCGAACTGGCTGTGGAATGATGCAGATGGGTTGCAGAGTGGTATGAACTGGTTGCGGAGTGGTTCAAACTGGTTGCGGAGTGGTGCAAATAGGCTGCATAGTGGTGCGAACAAGTTGCGGAGTGGTGCGAACTAGTTGCGGAATGGTGCACACTGGTTGCAAAGTGGTGCATTCTAGGTTGTGGAGTGGTGCGAACTGGTTGTGGAGTGGTGCGAGCTGGTTGCTTAGTGGTGCAAACTGGTTGTAGAGTGGTGCGAACTGGTTCCGGAGTGGTGTGAACTAGTTGCGAGGTGGTGCGAACTGATAGCGGAGTGGTGCAAACTGGTTGCGGAGTGGTGCAAACTGGTTGCGGAGTGGTGGGATTTGGTTGCGGAGTGGTGTGAACTGGGTGCAGAGCGGTCAAACTGGTTTCAAAGTGGTGCGATCTGGTTGCGGAGTGGTGCGAACTGGTATTTGAGTGGTGCGATTCGGTTTCGGAGTGGTGCGAACTGAGTCAGAGCGGTCAAACTGGTTTCAGCGTGGTGCGATCTGGTTGCGGAGTGGTCCGTACTGGATGCGGAGTGGTGCAAACTGGTTGCGGAGTGGTGCGAACTGGCTGCGGAGTGGTGCGATCTGGGGTAGAGTTGAGGTATCACAACACGGCCGTCCACCACCCCCCCCCCCCC
>SZWC01000131.1:42656-62556 GCA_023375785.1 Penium margaritaceum | reverse complement strand
CCCCCCCCCCCCCCCCCCCCAGGTCAGAAGCCTATTCTATATTGCAGGTACGAGAACTCAAACCCAGGACCTACCACTCCAAGATGTAACTCTATCAGCACTAAGCCAACTCACATGGTGTTCATATGATGTCTAAATGACATTATAAGGGTTCTTGTTAGTAAACTGCATGAAAAAAGTGGGTGTACAATTGGAGGGTAGTTTTGAAAAGCATGAATGATAACAAAGTTAGTTTAATCATAAAAATTTGAAGCAGACGGATTTTATTTTTTGCAACTTTGAGCTTGAATAACATCTCAACCATTGCTCCGATTGACCAGCCGTAAGAAAGAAATATGACTACAGATAGTGAAACTCTTTTTATGATATTCATTGACACAAGCATACTTTGGTTGGTCATTGTGCATGGTAGCCACACCGTGCCACCACTTATCAAAGGTCTTTGTACTGGCTAGTCGACACCGAGTATTCCCAAACCATTGTTTATCCCTCTGCCCACTTTTGACTTGTGTTATGAGTTGTGAACGTTGACAACACTCTCTAAACTTCTTTGGTCATGAGCAGTGATGTATGCCTACTTGGGTAGGTCATTGTTCACGATGGCCACACCGTGCCAATACGTACAAAAAATCTTTTTACTTTCTAGAAGATACATAGTGTTTTCAAACCATGTTTTCCCCCACTGACCATTTTTGACTCATGTTATGTGTTGTGAACGTTGACCACTCATATTGAAATTCTTTGGTCATGATTAGTGACATATTCCTAGTTTGGTTTGTCATTGTACGTGGTTACCACGTCGTGTCACTACGTATTGAAGGTCTTTGTGCTTTCTAGTTGAAAGCTACTGTTCCAAAACCATTATTACCCCCCTCTGACTATCAGTGACTCGTGTTGTGAGTTGTCCACGCTGACCACATGAAGTGAAATTCGTTGGTCATGGTCAGTGACATATTCATACGTTGGTTGGTCAATGTGCATGGTAGCCACACTATGCCACTACATGTTTAAGGTATTTGCACTTGCTAGTTCATAACTAGTATTCACGAACCATTATCTTCCACCCTGACCATTTGTGACTCATGTTATGAGTTGTCAAAGTTGACCACACTCAGTGACATTATTCGGTCATGGTCAGTGACATATGCCTACTTTGGTTGGTCATCGGGCGTGGTATCCACTCCGTGCCACAACTTATTCAAGGTCCATGTGCTTGCTAGTTGATACATGGTGTTCCCAAACCATTGTCTAGCCCAATAACCATTTGTGACTCCTATTATGAGTTGTCAACGCAAACCACACACAGCGATTTCTTCGGTCAAATGTAGTACATATGCCTACTTTGGTCGGTCATTCCGCATGGTAGCCACACCGTGCTTATACTGATTCAATGTCGCTGTACTTTCTAGTTGATAACTGGTATTCACATAACATTGTTTCCCCGTCTGACCGTTTGTGACTTGTGTTATGATTGGTGAATCTTGACCACCCATATTGAAATCCTTTCATCATGTTCGGTGACATATGGCTAGTTTGGTTGTTCGGTGTGCATATTAGCCACACCGTGCCACTACGTATTGAAGTTCTCTGTCTGTTCTAGTCAATACACAGGGTTCCCAAACCATTTTCTCTCCCTCTGACCAGTTGTGACTCGTGTTATGAGTTGTCAATGTTGACTATACTCAGTGGACTTATTCGGTCATAGTCAGTGAGGTGTGCATCATTTGGTTAGTCACTGTGCACCACACCACACCGTGCCACTACGTATTGAAACTATTCTTACTTGCTAGTTGATAACTAGTGTTCTCAACCCATGGTTTCCCCCACTGACCATTTGTCACTCGTGTGATGAGTTTTCAACGTTGAGCACACACACTGAAATCCGTTTCGTCATGGTTTGTGACATATGCCTACTTTGGTTTGTCACTGTACATGGTTACCATGCCGTGTCATTATGTATCGAATGTCTTTGTGCTTTCTTGTTAACAGCTAGTGTTCCCAAACCATTGTTAGCCCCCCCCCCTGACTATCTGTGACTCGTGTTGTGAGCTGTAAATGTTGACCACATGAAGTGAAATTATTTGTTTGTGGTCAGTGACATGTGCATGCTTTGGTTGGTCACTGTGCATTGTAGCCACACTATGCCTCTACATATTGGGGGTATTTGTACTTGCTAGTCGATAACCAGTATTCAGAAACCATTATCTTCCACCCTGACCATTTCTGACCTGTGTTATGAGTTGTCAAAGTTGACCACACTTAGTGACATTATGTGGTCATGGCCAGTGATATATGCCTACGTTGGTTGGTCATCGTGCATGGTATCCACATCGTGCCACAACGTATTGAAGGTCATTGTGCTTGCTAGTTGATACCTGGTGTTCCCAAACAATTGTTTCCCGCTCTAACTATTTGTGACTCGTATAATGAGTCGTCAACGTTGACCGCACACAGCGGATTTTGTTGGTCAAATGCAGTACATATGCCTACTTTGGTCGGTCATTGTGCATGGTAGCCGAACCGTGGTACTACGGATTGAAGGGTGTTGTACTTGCTAGTTGACAACTGATATTCCCAGACCATTGTTTCCCCCTCTGATCATGCGTGACTCGTGTTATGGTTGGTGAACGTTGACCCCCCATATTGAAATTCTTTGGTCATGGTCAGTGACATGCATAGTTTGGTTCTTTGGTGTGCATAGTAGCCACACCGTGCCACTACGTATTGAAATCATTTGTCCTTTCTAGTCCATGCATATGGTTCCCAAACCATTGTCTCTCCCTCTGACCATTTGTGACTCTTGTTATGAGCTGTCAATGTTGACCACGCATACTGGATTTCTTCAAGGTATGTGTACTTGCTAGTCGATAACGGGTATTCACAAACCATTATCTTCTACCCTGACCATTTTTGACTCGTGTTATGAGTTGTCAAAGTTTACCACACATGGTGACATTCTTTGGTTATGGTCAGTGACATATGCATACCTTGGTTGGTCATCGTGCATGGTATCCACACAGTGCCACAACGTATTGTAGCTACAGGTGCTTGCTCTTTCATATTTGGTGTTCCCAAACCATTGTTTCCCCCTCTGACCATTTTTTACTCGTGTTATAAGTTGTCAATGTTGACCAGACACAACGGATTTCTTTCCTCAAAGGCAGTACATATGCCTACTTTAGTCGATCATTGTGCATGGTAGCCACACCGTGCTTCTACTGACTGATGGTCGTTGTGCTTGCTAGTTCAGAGCTGATATTCCCAAACCATTGTTTCATCCCCCGACCGTTTGTGACTCGTGTTATGGTTGGTCAACCACCCATATTGAAATTCTATGGTCATGGTCAGTGACATATGCATAGTTTGGATGTTTGGTGTGCATATTACCCACACCGTGCCACTACGTATTGAAGTTATTTGTCCTTCCTAGTCCATGCATAGGGCTCCCAAACCATTGTCTCTCCCTCTGACCATTCGTGACTCATGTTATGAGTTGTCAATGTTGACCACAGATAGTGGATGTCTTCAGCCATAGTCAGCGACATATTCATTCTTTGGTTGGTCACTGTGCACGCTAGCCACACCGTGCCACTACTTGTTGAAGTTCTGTGTACTTGCTATTTGATAACTAGTGTTCCTAACCCATTGTTTCCCCCTTCTGACCATTTGTGACTCGTGTGATGAGTTTTTCAACGTTGACCACACACTGTGAAATCCGTTTGGTAATGGTTTGTGACAGATGCCTACATTGGTTTGTCACTGTACATGGTTACCACGCCATGTCATTGTGTATCGAAGGTCTTTGTGGTTTCTTGTTGACAGCTAGTGTTCCCGAACCATTGTTAGCCCCCTCTGACTATGTGTGACTCGTGTTGTGAGTTGTAAATGTTGACCACATGAAGTGAAATTCTTTGGTCATGGTCAGTGACATATGCATACTTTGGTTGGTCACTGTGCATTGTAGCCACACTGTGCCACTGCATATTGAAGGTATTTGTACTTGCTAGTCGATAAGTAGTAGTCACATATTATTATCTTCCACCCTCACCATTTGTGACTCGTGTCATGATTTGTCAAAGTTTACCACACTTAGTGACATTATTTTGTCATGATCATTGACATATGCCTAGTTTGGGTGGTCACCGTGCATGGTATCCACACCGTGCCACAACGTATTGAAGGTCCTTGTGCTTGCTAGTTGATCCTTGGTTTTCCCAAACCATAGCTACCCTCTCTGACCATTTGTGACTCGTATTATGAGTTGTCCACGTTGACCACACTGTGGATTTCTTTGCTCAAAGGCAATACATATGCCTACTTTGGTCGGTCATTGTGCATGGTAGCCACACCGTGCTACTACTGACTGAATGTCGTTGTACTTGCTAGTTGGTATCTAGTATTCCCAAACAATTGTTTTCCCCGCTGGTGTTTTTTCACCCATATTATGGGTTTTCAACGTTGACCACACATAGTAAAATAATTTGGTCATTGTAAGTGGCACAACCCTAATCTGGTTGGTCATTGTGCATGGTAGCCACGCCGTTCAACTACTTGTTGAAAGTCTTTGTACTCGTATTGTCAACGTTGACCACACACAGCGGATTTCTTTGGTCAAAGGCAGTACATATGCCTAGTTTGGTCGGTCATTGTGCATGGTAGCCACACCGTGCTACTACTGATTGAAGGGCGTTAAACTTGGTAGTTGATAACTCATATCCTCGGACCATTGTTTCCCCCTCTGGCTGTTTGTGACTCGTGTTATGGTTGGTGAACTTTGACCACCTATGTTGAAATTCTTCGGTCATGGTCAGTGACATATGCCTAGTTTGGTACTTTGGTGTGCATAGTAGCCACACCGTGCCACTACGTATTCATATTTTTTGTCTTTTCCAGTCCATTCATACAGTTCCCAACCATTGTCTCTCCCTCTGACCATTTGTGACTCGTGTTATGAGTTGTCGATTTTGACCACACATACTGGATTTCTTCATTCATAGTCAGTGACGTATTCATTCTTTGGTTGGTCACCGTGCACGCTAGCCAAACGATGCCACTACTTGTTAAAGTTCTTCGTACTTGCTAGTTAACAACTAGTGTTCCCAGCCCCATTTTCCCACACTAACCATTTATGACTCGTGTTATGAGTTCTCAACGTTGACCACACACTATAAAATCCGTTTGGTCATGGATTGCGACATATGCCTACTTTAATGTGTCACTGTACATGGTTACCACGCTGTGTCATTATGTATCGATGGTCTTTGTGTTTTCTTGTTGACAGCTAGTGTTCCCAAACCATTGTTAGCCCTCTCTGACTTTCTTTGACTCGTGCTGTGAGTTGTAAACGTTCACCACATGAAGTGAAATTAGTTGTTCATGGTCAGTGACATATGCATACTTTTATTGGTCACTGTGCATTGAAACCACAATGTGCCACTACATATTGAAGGTATTTGTACTTGCTAGTTGATAACTAGTGTTCACAGACCATCATCTTCCACCCTGACCATTTGTGACTCGTGTTCTGAGTTGTCGGAGTTTACCACACTTAGTGAGATTATTTGGTCATGGTCAGAGACATATGCATACTTTCGTTGGTCATCGTGCATGGTATGCACACTGTGTCACAACGTATTGAAGCTCCTTGTGCTTGCTATTTGATACTCTGTGTTCCCAAACCATTGCCTCCCCCTTTGACCATTTGTGACTCGTATTATGAGTTGTCAAGGTTGACCACATCCAGTGGATTTCTTTGGTCAAAGGCAGTACATATGCCTTTTTTGGTCCGTCATTCTGCATGCTACCCACTCTGTGCTACTAGTGAGTGAAGGTCGGTGTACTTGCTAGTTGAGAACTGATATTCCCATAGCATGGCTTCCTCCTCCGACCGTTTGTGACTCGTGTTATGGTTGGTCAACGTTGACCACCCACATTGAAAATCTCTAGTCAATGTCATTGACATATGCCTATTTGGTTTTTTGGTGTGCATATAGGCCACAGCGTGCCACTGTGAATCAAAATTCTTTGTCCTTTCTAGTCGATACGTAGGGTTCCTAAACCACTGTCTCTCCCTATGACCATTTGTGACCCGTGTTATGAGTTGTCAATGTTGACCACACAAACTGGACTTGTTCAGTCATAGCGAGTGACATATGCATCGTTTGGTTGGTCACTGTGCACGCTAG
Source organism: Penium margaritaceum (assembly GCA_023375785.1). Lineage (NCBI taxonomy): Eukaryota > Viridiplantae > Streptophyta > Zygnematophyceae > Desmidiales > Peniaceae > Penium > Penium margaritaceum. The sequence continues at coordinate 56,371 of SZWC01000131.1, read as the reverse complement.
CTACACCGTGCCACTACTTGTTGAAGGTATTTATACTTGCTAGTTGATAACTAGTGTTCCCAACCCATGGTTTCCCCCACTGACCATTCGTGACTCGTGTTATGAGTTTTCAACGTTGACCACACACTGTGAAATCCGTCTGGTCATGGTTAGTGACATATGCCTACTTTGGTTTGTCCCTGTACATGGTTACCACGCCGTGTTTCTACGTATCGAAGGTATTTGTGCTCTATAGCTGATAGCTAGTATTCCCAAGCCGTTGTTAGCCCCTCTGAATATCCGTGACTCGTGTTGTGAGTTGTCAACATTGACCACATGAAGTGAAATTCTTTGGTCATGGTCAGTGACATGTGCATACTTTGGTTGGTCATTGTGCATTGTAGCCACACTGTGCCACTACATATTGACAGTATTTGTACTTGCTAGTCAATAACTAGTATTTAGAAACCATTATCTTCCACTGTGACCATTTGTGACTCGTGTTATGAGTTTTCAACGTTGACCACACACTGTGAAATCCGTCTGGTCATGGTTAGTGACATATGCCTACTTTGGTTTGTCCCTGTACATGGTTACCACGCCGTGTTTCTACGTATCGAAGGTATTTGTGCTCTATAGCTGATAGCTAGTATTCCCAAGCCGTTGTTAGCCCCTCTGAATATCCGTGACTCGTGTTGTGAGTTGTCAACATTGACCACATGAAGTGAAATTCTTTGGTCATGGTCAGTGACATGTGCATACTTTGGTTGGTCATTGTGCATTGTAGCCACACTGTGCCACTACATATTGACAGTATTTGTACTTGCTAGTCAATAACTAGTATTTAGAAACCATTATCTTCCACTGTGACCATTTGTGACTCGTGTTATGAGCTGGCAAGGTTTACCGCACATGGTGACATTCTTTGGTCATGGTCAGTGACATACGTATACCATGGTTGGTCATTGTGCATGATATCCACACCGCGCCACAACGTATTGAAAGGCATTGTACTTGCTATGTGATACTTGGTGTTCCCAAACAATTGTTTCCCCCTCTGACTATTTGTGACTCGTATTATGAGTTGTCAACGTTGACCACGCACAGCGGATTTCTTTGGACAAAGGCAGTACATGTGCCTACTTTGGTAAGTCATTGTGTGTGGTAGCCACACTATGCTACTACTGATTGAAGAGCGCTGTACTTGCTAGTTGAGAACTGATGTTCCCGGACCACTGTTTCCCCCTCTGACCGTTTGTGACTCGTGTTATGGTTGGTGAACGTTGACCACCCATGTTGAAATTCTTTGGCCATGGTCAGTGACATATTCCTAGTTTGGTTGTTTGGTGTGCATATTAGCCACACCGTGCCACTACGTATTGAAGTTTTTTGTCCTTTCTAGTTCACGCATAGGGTTCCCAAACCCTCGTCTCTCCCTCTGACCATTTGTGACTCCTGTTATGCGTTGTCAATGCTGACCACACATACTGGATTTCTTTACTCGTAGTCAGTGATGTATTCATCCTTTGGTTGGTCACTGTGCACGCTAGCCAGACCGTGCCACTTCTTGTTGAAGTTCTTCGTACTTTCTAGTTGACAACAAGTGTTCCCAACCCATTGTTTCCCCCTCTGACTATTTGTGACTCGTGTTATGAGTTTTCAATATTGACCACACACGGTGAAATTGGTTTGGTCATGGTTAGTGACATATGCCTACTTTGGTTTGTCACTGTACATGGTTACCATGCCGTTTCACTACATATTAAAGGTATTTGTGCTTTCCAGTTAGTAGATAGTGCTCCCAAACCATTGTTACCCCCCTTTGACTATATGTGACTCGTGTTGTGATTTGTCAACGCTGACCACATGAAGTGAAACTTGTTGGTCATGGTCAGTGTCATCTGCATACTTTGGTTGGTCACTGTGCATGGTAGCCACACTGTGTCACTACATAATGAAGGTATTTGTACTTGCTAGTCGATAAGTAGTATTCACAAACCATTATCTTCCACCCTGACCATTTGTGACTCGTGGTATTAGTTGTCAAAGTTTACCACACTTAGTGACATTATTTGGTCATGGTCATTGACATATGCCTAATTTGGTTGGTCATCGTGCATGGTATCCACACTGTGCCACAACGTATTGAACTTCCTTATGCTTGCTAGTTGATTCTTGGTGATCCCAAACCATTGTTTCCCCCTCTGACCATTTGTGATTCGTTGTATGAGTTCTCAACGTTGACCACACACAGTGGATTTCTTTGCTCAAATGCAGTACAAATGCCTACTTTGGTCTGTCATTGTGCATGGTAGCCACACCGTGCTACTACTGACTGAATGTCGTTGTACTTGCTAGCTGGTATATAGTATTCCCAAACCATTGTTTCCCCCTCTGACAATTCCTGACCCATATTATGGGTTGTCAATGTTGACCACACATAGTAAAAATAGTTGGTCATTGTAAGTGGCACATGCCTAGTCTGGTTGTTCATTGTGCATGGTACCCACACCGTTCCACTACTTGTTGAAATTCTTTGTACTTGCTAGTCAATGAATAGCAAATGGATTCTCCCTTGGACACCAGGTCGGTTGTTGTTGAGTTGTTACGCGGAGGTGCCTTCACCGCAATACTCCCTCCCACCCCCTAAAGGGATGTTTCGTGGACGACCTGGAGGACAGATTTGCAACCGCATTTTGACACCCCCCCTACCCCCCACGGATTAGGCTTGAAATTATAGTTGAGGTATCACAACACGGCCGTCCCCCCGCCCCCAGGTCGCGAGCCTAATCTATATTGCACATACGAGGATTCAAACCCAGGACCTATAGCTCCAGAATGTAACTCTATAAGCACTAAGCCAACTCACATGGTGTTCATATGATGTCGAAATGANCGTGGACGACCTGGAGGACAGATTTGCAACCGCATTTTGACAACCCCCCCCCCTACCCCCCACGGATTAGGCTTGAAATTATAGTTGAGGTATCACAACACGGCCGTCCCCCCGCCCCCAGGTCGAGAGCCTAATCTATATTGCACATACGAGGATTCAAACCCAGGACCTACAGCTCGAGAATGTAACTCTATAAGCACTAAGCCAACTCACACGGTGTTCATATGATGTCGAAATGACATTATAAGAATTCCTATGGGTAAAGGGCATAAAATAAGGGGGGTGTAAGATTAGAGGGTAGTTTTCAAATGTATGAATGATAACAAAGTTAGTTTAAACTTAAAATTGTGACGCAGACGGCATTTCAAATTTTGCAAGTTTGCGCTTGAATAACCTATCAACCATTGCTCTGATTGATCAGCAGTGAGAAGGAAAGTTGACTACACATAGTGAAACTCTTTTTATGATATTCAGTGACACAAGCATACTTTGGTTGGTCATTGTGCATGGTAGCCACACCGTGCCACCACTTATCAAAGGTCTTTGTACTTGCGATTGGATAGCGAGTGTTCCCAAACCATTGTTTCTCCCTCTGCCCATTTTTGACTTGTATTATGAGTTGTGAACGTTGACCACATACACTAAGCTGCTTTGGTCATGAGCAGTGATGTATGCCTGCATGGATAGATCAATGTGCACAGTAGCCACACCGTGCCAATACATACAAAAAAACTGTGTACTTTCTGGAAGATGCATAGTGTTTTGAAACCATGTTTTTCCCCTTTGGGCATTTTTGACTCATGTTATGGCTTGTGAGAGTTCACCACCCATACTGAAATTATTTGGCTATGGTTAGTGACATATGCCTAGTTTGGTTTGTCATTGTACGTGGTTACCATGCCATGTCACTACGCATTGAATGTCTTTGTGCAAACCTGTCCTCCGGGTCGTCCACGGAACATCCCTCTAGGGGGGGTGGGAGGGAGTATTCCAGTGAAGGCACCTACGCGTCCCAAATAAACAAAAACCGGCCTCGTGTCAGCGGGAGAAACCTTTTGCTCTTTTTTGACCAGCAAGTACAAAGAATTCCAACAAGTAGTGGAACAGTGTGGCTACCATACACAATGACCAACCAGATTAGGCATGTGCCACTTACCATGACCAAGTAATTTTACTATGTGTGGTCAATGTTGACAACCCATAACATTGGTCATGAATTGCCAGAGGGGGAAACAATGGTTTCAGAATACTAGACACCAACTAGCAAGTACAGTGACATTCATTTAGTAGTAGCACGGTGTGGCTACCATGCACAATGACTGACCAAAATAGGCATGTGTACTGCCTTTTAGCAAAGAAATCCACTGTGTGTGGTCAACGTTGACAACTCATAATACGAGTCACAAATGGTCAGAGGGGGAAACAATGGTCCGGGAACACCAAGTATCAAATAGCAAGCACAAGGACCTTCAATACGTTGTGGCACAGTGTGGATACCATGCACGATGACCAACCAGAGTAGGCATATGTCACTGACTATGACCGAATAATGGCACTAAGTGTGGTAAACCTTGACAACTCATAACACAAGTCCCAAATGGTCAGGGTGGAAGATAATGGTTTGTGCATACTAGTTATCAACTAGCAAGTACAAATACCTTCAATTTGTAGTGGCAAAGTGTGGCTACAATGCACAGTGACCAACCAAAGTATGCATATGTCACTGACCATGAACAAAGAATTTCACTTCATGTGGTCAACGGTTACAACTCACAACACGAGTCACAGATAGTCAGAGGGGGCGAACAATGGTTTGGGAATACTAGCTGTCAACAAGAAAGCACAAAGACCTTCGATACACAATGACATGGCATGGTAACCATGTACAGTGACAACCCAAAATAGGCATATGTCACAAACCATGACCAAACGGATTTCACTGTGTGTGGTCAACGTTGAAAACTCATAACACGAGTCACAAATGGTCGGTGGGGGACACCACGCATTGGGAACACTAGTTATCAACTAGCAAGTATAAGGATTGTCAACAAGAAGTGGCACGGTGTGGCTAGCGTGCACAGTGACCTACCAAAGGATGCACACGTCACTGACTATGACCAAAGAAGTCCACTATGTATGGTCAGCTTTGACCCATAACACGAATCTCAAATGGTAACAGGGAGAGCCAGTGGTTTGGGAAGCCTATGTATCGACTAGAAAGGACAAAGATCGTCAATGCGTAGTGGCACGGTGTGGCTACTATGCACACCAAACAACCAAACAAGGCATATGTCACTGACCATGATCAAAGAATTTCAATATGGGTGGTCAACATTCACCAATCACAACACGAGGCACAAACCGTCAGAGGGGGAACAATGGTTACTGAATATCAGGTATCAACTAGCAAGTACAGAGATCTTCAATCAGTATAAGCGATGTGTGCCTACCATGCACAATGACCGAGCAAAGTAGGCCTGTGTACTACCCTTGACCAAATAAATCCGTTGTGTGTGGTCAGCTTTGACAACTCATAATAGGAGTCACAAATGGTCAGAGGGGGAGACAATGGTTTGGGAACACTTGGCATCTACTAGCAAGTACAAGGACCTTCAATAAGTTGTGGCACGGTGTGGATACCATGCACGATGACCAACCAAAGTAGGCATATGTCAGTGACCATGACAAAATAATGTCACTAAGTGTGGTAAACTTTGACAACTCATAACACGAGTCACAAATGGTCAGAGTGGAAGACAATGGTTTGTGAATACTAGTCATCGAGTAGCAAGTACAAATACCTTCAATATGTAATGGCACAGCGTGGCTACCATGCACAGTGACCAACCAAAGTATGCATATGTCACTGACCATGACCAACGAATTTCACTTCATGTTGCCAGCGTTGGAAGCGCACAACACCAGTCACATATAGTCAAAGGGGGTAACATTGCTTTTGGAACACTAGCTATTGACTAGAAAGCACAAATACCTTCAATACACAGTAGCACAGCGTGGTAACCATGTACAGTGACAAACCAAAGTAGGCATATGTCACTAACCATGACCAAACGAATTTTAGAGTGTGTGATCAACGTTGAAAACTCATCACACGTGTCACAAATGGTCAGAGGGGGAAACAATGGGTGGGGAACACTAATTATCAACTAGCAAGTATGAAGAACTTTAAAAAGAAGTGGCACGGTGTGTCTAGCGTGCACAGTTACCAACCAAATGATGAATACGTCGCTGACTATGACCGAAGATGTCCACTATGTGTAGTCAACATTGACAACTTATAACACGAGTAACGAATGGTCCGAGGGAGAGACATTGGTTTGGGAACCCTATGCATAGAAATGATGAATAACTTCAATACACAGTGGCACTGTGTGGCTAATATGCACACCAAACATCCAAACTAGGCATAACCACTGACCATAACCAGAGAATTGCAATATGGGTGGTTGACCAACAATAACACAAGTCACAAACTGTCAGGGGAGGAAACAATGGTTTGGGAATATCAGTTATCAACTAGCAAGTACAACGACCTCCAGTGAGTAGTAGCACGGTTTGGCTACCATGCACAATGACCGACCAAAGTAGGCATATGTACTGCCTTTGACGAATAAAATCCGTTGTGTCTGGTGAACATCGGCAACTCATAATACGAGCCACAAATTGCCAGAGGGGGAAACAATGGTTTGGGAACACCAAGTATCAAATAGAAAGCACAGGGAGCTACAATACGTTGTGGCACGGTATGCATACCATGCACGATGACCAACCAGGGTATGCATATGTCACTGACCATGTCCAAAGAATGTCACCATGTGTGGAAAACGTTGACAACTCATAACACAAGTCAAAGATGGTCATGGTGGAATGTAATGGTTTGTAAATACTAGTTATTGACCATCAAGTACGAATACCTTCAATATATAGTGGCACACAATTGCTACAATGCACAGTGACCAACCAAAGTATGCATATGTTACTGACCATGAACAACGAATTTCACTTCACGTGGTCAATGTTGACAACTCACAACACGAGTCACATATATTCAAAAGGGGTAATAATGGTTTGGGAATACTAGCTATCAACAAGAAAGCACATAGACCTTCAATACGTGGTGACACGGCGTGGTAACCATGTACAATGACAAACCAAAGTAGGCATATGTCACTAACCATGACCACGAGGTTGAAGATATGACCCCAGATTATAATGAAGGTTGCATGGTAAAGATGCAGAGGATGTTGAGGCGTGCGCTGATGCTTGTAGGTGTCGATAAGAAAGTCGGAGACACGATATTCGTTGATGAAGATGGTGCTGGCCACAGTCAGCACAGTATGTGACCAGCTGTGGATGTTGCTTCCATCTTCCCCAAGGATGGGGCAGCTGTGCCNGAATTTCACTTCACGTGGTCAATGTTGACAACTCACAACACGAGTCACATATATTCAAAAGGGGTAATAATGGTTTGGGAATACTAGCTATCAACAAGAAAGCACATAGACCTTCAATACGTGGTGACACGGCGTGGTAACCATGTACAATGACAAACCAAAGTAGGCATATGTCACTAACCATGACCACGAGGTTGAAGATATGACCCCAGATTATAATGAAGGTTGCATGGTAAAGATGCAGAGGTTGTTGAGGCGTACGCTGATGCTCGTAGGTGTCGAGAAGAAAGTCGAAGATACGATATTTGTTGATGAAGATGGTGCTGGCCACAGTCAGCACAGTATGTGACCAGCTGTGGATATTGCTTCCATCTTCCCCAAGGATGGGGCAGTTGTGCCAAGGGTTGGCCATACTGGATGCAGCAGAGAGGCAGCGATAGTTGAGGTGGCAGATTGCAATTGATGGAAGTTGAGTTAGGCTGAGAGTGGTGCTCAGATTGGTACGAGGGTGAAACCACATGTAGTGAGGAAGGTTAAGTGGAAGAGGCAAGAGCAGTTGGCGGCAGAAACAAGGAGCGATTGAATGGGCGCAGGGATGGAACCTCGTGCGCTTGGGAAGTTTTGGCGTGGGCGTAGGTCGTCGCGGGACAGGCGATGCGACCGGGCGGATCCTTGTGCCAAATGGAGCGGGAGCGGATGACGATGAAGGAGCGATGGATGACGGAGTGGGCGCAGGGGCGAAACCACGTGCACAATTTGTATTGGGGGAGTAGGATGCAGCAAGAGGAAGGCAGGTATCGACGCACCGCAATAAATATGTTGCTGGCGTGGGTGCAGGCTGCTGCAGAAACAGGCAGCTAGCACGTGCAGATCCTTGTGCCTTCCACAGATGCTGGTGATTGCTCATGATGAAACCAAAGCTGATGATGATGGAGTGGGCGCAGGGGCAAACCGCGTGCGCTGATAAAAGTTCCGGCGTGGGCGTAGGTCGTCGCGGAAAAGGCAATGCAACCGGGCGGATCCTTGTGCCGGACTGAAGGAGATGCGGAAGCGGAGGAAATGATTGATGGAAGAGTGGGCGCAGGGGCACAACCATGTGCGCTGCAATGTTTTGGTATGGGCGCAGGTCGTCGCAAAAAAGGAGATGCGACCGGGCGGATCATTGTGCCGCGCTGAAAACAATGAGGAAAACGGAGGAATCAATTTATTGATGAGTGGGCGCATGGGCGGAGCCACGTGCGCGATAAAGTGATGCTGATGTGGATGATTAATGAGAGGGCAACGCGGATAATGCTGGTGATGAAGATGAGGCAGGCATGTGCGGCTGATGGGGCTGAGGAGATTGAAGCAAGAAGGAGGAGGAGCGATAACGGAATCAGATGAAAATGGAGACCGAAGGCTGTTGATGATGAGGGAGGCGGGAGGCAGGGAGCGACGGGAGCGGAGATGGGAGGCGATGCGGTACAAAGACAGAGCGACACAACTAGTTCTTCAGCTTTTAGGAGAGTGACGGCTTGTTCCCCAGTTGGCTAAGAAATGGGAGCAGGAAGACTGGTGGTGTTTGATATCATGTCAGCTGGAATACGTTGGTTGCGGCTGAGAGGATAAAACAGCGGGTAGAGGCAGTCGACTGCTGATGTCAGGAGAGTGACGGCTTGTTCCCTAGTTGGCTCCGAAATGGGAGCAGGAAGACTGGTGGTGTCCGATATACTAGCGATGGCCGTTTTGGCTGCAGGTGCTGACAGAGCGAGGAGGCAATGCGAGAAGGCGGCTCGAGACAATAGATGCGGTTGGGACGAGGATGACAGCAAGGAAGCAGCAGATGGAGGTGATAAGATGAGATGAAGGAAGAGGAGGCGCTTGCGGAGGCAGATGTGATGAGGGGCAGCGGATGGCAGATGGCAGGAAGCTTCTTGGTAGCTGATGGCAGGCGGTGACTCAAGAGTTGTTTGCCGCTGATGTAGGCGACACGTCACCGGTTGTTAGCCACGGGCGTGGAAATAGGCGCAAGGCCTTCTAAGGACGACGAGCCGTTTTCTTCAGTGTGGAGAACTCGTCAGATAGAGCTGCTACTATTAGCTGTTTTGGCAAAGCGACGAGGCACGAGGCGGCGATACCGGCGGCAGGAGAATGCGAGTTGAGGTAATGAAGCAAGGATGAAGGCGGAGCGATGACGCGATCACAGGACTCCAGGTGATATTGCCTGAAGCTCTGATACCATGTCGGAAGAATGCAAAGAGGATAATAGTAGTAGCAGAAACAGGCAGAAGCATCAGCACATGTAAGTGCACGTCAGCAGAGTGACATAGGCAAGAGCGGTTCGAGGAGTCAGCCGCGGGAGCTGACAGAGGCCGAGACGCAAGGTAGTCGAGGTAGGCGGGTTGGTATGAGAGATGGCTGGTGAGATGAGAGACGGTTGGTGGAGTAACAAAGTTGAACAAAGGAGCAAGAGTGACAGAGCGAAGGGATGTGAGTGGCTATCGAAGACCGGAAATGCGAGGAGGGAGCACAACGAAGACACGGCGGCAAAACACATTGGTCATAAACACACGAATCAGAAACACAGTGGTCACAAACACACTTATCAGAAACACAGTGGCCAGAAACGAACTGTTCAGAAACACACTGGTCAGAAACACACGGGTTAGAAACACAGTGGTCACAAACACACTGGTCAGAACCACACTGGTCAGAAACACACTAGTGAGAAAGACACTGGTCAGAAACACAGTGGTCAGAGACACAGGGGTCAGAAACACAGTGGTCAGAAACACACTGGTCAGAAACATATTGGGCAGAAACACATTTGTCAGAAATACAGTGGTCAGAAACACAGTGGTCAGAAACACAGTGGTCAGAAACACAGTGGTAAAAAACACAGTGGTCAGAAACACACTGGTCAGAAACACACAGCTGAGAAACATAGTGGTCAGAAACACACTGGTCAGAAACACAGCGGTCAGAAACACATTGGTCAAAAACACACTGTTCAGGAACACAGTGGTCAGAAACCCAGTGGTCAGAAACACAGTGGTCAGGAACACAGTGGTTGGAAGCACAGTGAACAGAAACACACTGATCAGAAACATAGTGGCCTAAAACACACTGGTCAGAAACACACTGCTCAGAAACACAGTGGTCAGAAACACAGTGGTAAAAAACACAGTGGTCAGAAACAGAGTGGTCAGAAACACAGTGGTCAGAAACACAGTGGTCAAAAACACAGTGGTCAGAAAGACAGTGATCAGAAACACTATGTTCAGAAATACAGTGGTCAGAACACAGTGGTCATAAACCCAGTGCTCATAAACACAGTTGTCAGAAACTCACTGGTCAGAAACACAGTGGTCACAAACACAGTGGTCAGGAACACGCTGGTCAGAAACACAGTGGTCAGAAACACACTGGTCAGAAACATACTGGTCAGAAACACAGTGGTCAGAAACACCCTGGTCAGATACGCAGTAGGCAAAAACACACTGGTCAGAAACACAGTGGTCCGAAATACAGTGGTCAGAAAAGCACTAGTCAGAGACACACTCGTCAGAAACACAGGGGTCAGAAACATAGTGGTCAGAAACACACTGGTCAGAACCACACTGGTCAGAAACACACTAGTCAGAAACACACTAGTCAGAAACACAGTGGTCAAAAACACACTTATCAGAAACACAGTGGTCAGAAACACACTGGTCAGAAACACAGTGGTCAGAAACACAGTGGTTCGAAACACACTGGTCAGAAACACTGTGGTCAGAAACACAGTGGTCAGAAACTCAGTGGTCACAAACACAATGGTCAGGAATACAGTGGTCTGAAACACAGTGGTCATAAACATACTGATCAGAAACACACTGGTCAGAAACACACTGGTCAGAAACATACCGGTCAGAAACACAGTGGTCAGAAGCACACTGGTCAGAAACCCAGTGGTCAGAAACCCAGTGGTCAGGATCACAGTGGTCAGAAACACAGTGGTCACAAACACACTGGTCAGAAACACAGTTTTCGGAAACACAATGGTAAGAAACACAGTGGTCAGAAACACATTTGTCAGAAAGGCACTGGTCAGAAACACACTGGTCATAAACACACTGGTGAGAAACGCAGTGGTCAGAAACATAGTGGTCATAAACACAGTGGTCAGAAACACATCGGTTATACACACAGGGGTCAGAAACACAGTGGTCAGGGACACAGTGGTCAGAAGCACACTGGTCAGAAACACACTGGACATAAACAAAGAAATCAGAAACATAGTGGTCAGAAACACACTGGTCAGAAGCACACTGGTCAGAAACACAGTGGCCAGAAACACAGTGATCTGAAATACACTGGTACGAAACACGGTGGTCAGAAACACTCTGGTCGGTAACACTGTGGTCAGAAACACAGTGGTCAGAAACACACTGGGCAGAAACATACTGGTCAAAACACAGTCGTCAGAAACTTCTGGTCAGAAACACACATGTCAGAAACTACTGGTCAGAAAGACACTGGTCAGAAACACGGTGGTGATGAACACAGTTGTCAGAAATACAGTGGTCAGAAACACAGTGATCAGAAACACAGTGGTCACAAACACACTGGTCATAAACGCACTGGTCAGAAACACAGTGGTCAGAAACACACTGGTCAGAAAACAGTGGTCATGAACACACTGGTCAGAAACACTGTGGTAAAAAACACACTTGTCGGAAACACACTGGTCAGAGACACAAGGGTCAGAAACATAGTGGTCAGAAACACACTGGTGAGAAACACAGTGATCAGAAACACAGTGGTCAGAAACACACAGGTCAGAAACATAGTGGTCAGAAACACAGTGGTCAGAAACACATTGGTCAGAAACACACTGGTCAGAAACACACTGGACATAAACACAGTGATAATAAACAGAGTGATCAGAAACACACTGGTCAGAAGCAAACTGGTCAGAAACACAGTGGTCAAAAACACACTGGACAGAAACACAGTGGTCAGAAAGACACTGGTCAGAAACGCGATGGTCAGAAACACAGTGGTCAGGAACACAGTTGTTAGAAACACTGTGGTCAGAAACACACTGGTCAGAAACACACTGGTCAGAAACACAATGGTCAGAAACACAGTGGTCAGAAGCACAGTGGTCAGAAAATACTGGTCGGAAACACAATGGTCAGAAACACACTATTCAGAAACACTGTGGTCAGAAACACTGTGGTCGGGAACACAGTGGTCACAAACAAAGTGGTCAGAAACACACTGGTCAGAAACACACTGGTCAGAAACACAGTGGTCAGCTACACATTGGTCAGAAACACAGTGGTATGAAACATACTGGTGAGAAACACTGTGGTCAGAAACACACTGGTCGGAAATACACTGGTCGGAAACATACTGGTCAGAAACATAGTGGTCAGAAACACACTGGTGAGAAACACAATGGTCAGAAATACAGTGGTGATAAACACAGTGATCAGGAACACAATGGTCAGAAACACAGTGGTCATAAACACACTGGTGAGAAACACACTGGTCAGAAACACACTGGTCAGAAACACACTGGTCAGAAACACAGTAGTCGAAACACACTGGTCAGAAACACAGTGGTCATAAACACAGTGGTCAGAAACACGGTGGCCAGAGACAAACTGGTCAGAAACAAACTGGTCAGAAACACAGTGGTCAGAAACACAGTGGTAAAAAACACAGTGGTCCAAAACACACTTGTCAGAAACACACTTGTCAGAAACACACTGGTCAGAATCACAGTGGTCAGAAACACGGTGGTCAGAAACATGGTGGTCAGAAATACACAGGTCAGAACTACACTGGTCAGAAACAAAGTGGTCAGAAACACGGTGGTCAGAAACACAGTGGTCAGGAACACACTGGTCAGAAACAGACTGGTAAGAAATACATTGGTCAGAGAGACAGTGGTCAGAAACACAGTGGTCAGAAACTCCATGGTCATAAACATAGTAATCAGATACAGAGTGGTCAGAAGCACACTAGTCAGAAGCACACTGGTCAGAGACACAGTGGCCAGAAACACAGTGATCAGAAACACACTGGTTCGACACACAGTGATCAGAAACACACTGGTCAGAAACGCGGTGGTCAGAAACACTCTGGTCAGAAACACTATGTTCAGAAACACTCTGGTCAGAAACACAGTGGTCAGAAATACAGTGGTCAGAAACACAGTGGTCAGAAACACTGTGGTCAGAAACACACTGGGCAGAAAGACACTGGTCAAAACACAGTGGTCAGAAACTTCTGGTCAGAAACACACTGGTCAGAAACTACTGGTCAGAAACTACTGGTCAGAAATACACTGGTCAGGAACACACTGGTCAGAAACACGGTGGTCATAAACACAGTGGTCAGAAACACAGTGGTCAGAAACACAGTGGTCAGAAACACAGTGGTCAGAGACACAC
>SZWC01000131.1:6479-33788 GCA_023375785.1 Penium margaritaceum | reverse complement strand
CGGATGCTTTGGTAAAATATTCTGGATATTATGCCACATGTGTGGCTCATATCCGGCCTGTTCACTTTGTTAAGGGGTCATGGGTCCCCTACAGGCCATCAAATTACTTCTCGCTGATTGTGACTTTGAGATTTCGAGAACTCAAGTGGCAATCGTTCATGCATACAGACGTACGTGGCTTTGACATGGAAAATATCATACATGACTCGGAGGCGGTCATGCGCATGTAATATGGTGAGTCTTAAACAAAGGGTTGACCTCTTAGTGGAATGGTTTGCAATGTGGACGCCAACCAGTAGAATCTTCTGATGTGGATTAGCTGACAACTCATCCATGACACAAGCGGCGTGCATGCATCGAACATAGCAAGAATATGAGTACGAACGCGAATGACAGCACATTCCAGCTCAGCCTATCCTCGGCTGAGCTGTATTCTGCATGACCGTCGAGCGGTTTGCATGAGCAAACCGTGCCGCCGGCGTGCCGAAGGCGTGTTGAAGGCGTGCCGCAATCGTGTTTGACGAAGGCGGTACGGTATGACAAGTTGAAAACGTAACACCGCTAAAAAGTGCACAATGAGTAATTAGGTACTTTATGTATGTGTTTTCTGCGGCAAACCGAGAAAAATGTTCTTTTTGTACCACAGTTGAAATAATGGAAATCGTCTTCGAATTTTGAAAATGTAGGGTATGGGCAACCGATGGGTGGGGTGTCAGGTGCATCGGTCAGTTTGCCTTCCACGTTCTTGTGGTTGTCAGTCGTAACCACTTTTTTGACTAAGTCCGCCATCCACAGATGGCGGACGACGCTCCAGCGGATGATGCAGCTGTCGGTTCGACTCCTCTCGGCGAGGAGGACAGCGGCAATGAGACAACCGCGGGAGACAAGCGAAAGGCATCAGATGACACCAGCGTCATCTGGACTGTGTTCACGAAAAAAGATGGACCCGCGGGCGAACCTCGCGTGTACTGCAACCTTTGCCCGGCAAACTACTCAGCGAGCAACAAATCCGGCAGCAGCACGGGCAACATGTGGAAGCACATGCGGATGCAACACAACGCCACATGGAAGAAGCTGAAGGAGGATGCGGCGGCAGCGACGCTTCGGGCTGCCACCATACAAGTCGTCGCCGTGGCTGCCGAGGTGCAGGGTGTCAACTCGGAGAACACGGAGATCGTGCGCGGTGTTGCGGCCGTGGGGCAAGTCTTCAACAAGAAATACTTTGTCTCCGGCATCTGGAAGCACATCATCGACAAGAACTGCTCCTTCCTCTCCATGGAGTCCCGTTGGCTACAACAGGCCTTGCTTCATGCCAATCCCGCCGCGGTCTTGCCTGGACGCATGACAATCTGGCGCCAAATCATCATCGACGCTGCAGCGTTCCGAGCACGGATCAAGAAGATGCTGACAGAGGTAAAGTCAGCGGTAAGCTTCACCACGGACGGGTGGAAAGGAGATAACCGCATGAAGTACTTAGGTGTTACTACTCACTGGATGAGTGACTGGAAGATTAAGACGATGGCCCTGTCTTTCCCACCCATCCCTGAGAGTCCGACTGCTGCAAGGTTGTTTGAAGTACTTTCTGAAGCGCTGAAGTCTTGGGGGCTCTGGGACAAGGTGTTCTGCCTTACTGTTGACAACGAGAGCAGCAACGACAGCATGACTGACAACTACATCATCCCCGCTGTTGACTGCACCCTTGAGAAGGCCGGGCACATCAGGTGCCTCGGCCATGTCATGAATCTTGCTGTGAATGACCTGCTCAGTTTGCCTGCTGTGACTTACATCATCGCAAAGGCACGCAAGATCGCTGTTTTTGCAACCAGAAGCATACCGCGTGAGCAATCTCTAATCAACCGCGCCACAGTTGCGGGACTGACATGGCAGAGCCTCCATCTGGACACAGAGACTCGCTGGAACGCCACGCTCGACATGATGACGCGTGTGTTGCATCTGAAGCCGGTCCTGCCTGGCTGGCTGAATGGGTATGGCCGGGATGGTGAGGGCTTGAAACCCACCACAGACCAGTGGACACTGCTTGATCTCCTCATGGTCATCTTGCGGCCCTTCAAGGCCGACACAGACGACGTGAGCGGGAGCAAGTACCCGACGCTTAACCTTGTCATCCCTTTCTTTGAGAGCATGTTCAACAGGCTCCATGGGTGGCAGGTGAAAGCACTAACACCTGAGCAGAAGAACAAACAGAGAGGCGCAGCGGGCCGGTTGGACGCAAAGGAGACGCTGCTGTTGGCGATCAAGCCCGGTCTTGAAGCTGCCCTGCAGAAGCTCGAGAAGTACGCCCGCCTTCTGAGCGAGCGGCATATCCTCGCCACAGCAGCTGACCCGCGCTTTCGACTCCGCTTTCACGAGCATACGCACAAGCTCATGGGCGTCCCCAACGCAGCTGCGCTTCACGCGAAGGTCCTGGAGCTGTTGCGGCCGTACTACGCCAGGGTCGAGGAGCAGCGAGCAGCAGCAGCTGAAAGGGCAGCCGCAGCTAGTGCAGGGACGCAGCAGCAAAGCACTGGACACACAGGTGGCAGCCAAGAGTCATCTACAACCGGAGCGTCGTCCTCATCGTCGGCGCGACAGCTCCGTCCGCGGCCAGAGTAGCAACGTGCTGCAGACAACGCTCTTCTGCAAGCTGCCCTCGCAGACTCGATGGCTGGCATGTTTGAAACTCCTGAAGCGGCTCCTGAAGTTGAGGAGTCACTTTCAGGTGTGGAGGAGGAGCTTGACAGGTGGTCGAAGCTCCCAAAGAAGAGTTCAAAAACGCATATCCTGAAGTACTTCAGGAAACTTGAGCACAAGTTTCCATCACTGTATCTTGCAGGACAGGACATCTTTGCAGTTCCTGGCACTTCAACCCCCTCTGAACGTCGCTTCTCCTTGGGCAGGCACGTTATTACGGACTTCTGGCACTCCCTCGCGCACCTTACCGTGGAGAACCTCATGACGATGAAGAGCTGGATCAACGAACCTGCACTCTTGGATTTCCCCATCAGCAGGCATGGGCAGGTGGCAGAGGAGTTTGCAGCAGAAGAGGCTAGGATCAACGCACTGCGGCAAGGAGCTAGGGATGAGGGGCTTGTTGGATAGGCTGCTGAGGAGCTCGAGGGGCTTAGCCTCTACGTGAATGGTGAAGATGATGATGCGGATTTTAGGGATGGTGTTGGTGAAGGTGACGATGAGGATGGCTCACCCGATGATGATGTGGTTGAGATGTGAATCTGACAAATGATGAACAATTGAGTTTCAACATTTCCATGTTCCATTTCCATGCTCCTATTCCTTTCTGCAAGTTACGTATGATTCACAACATGTGTAGATTACCTAAGCACAATACAAGGAATACTGAATGTATATGTAATCGATGCCTAGTATTCAGAATTGATAACATTTGTAAGAGACCTAAGCACATTGCATGGACTGCAGAATGTATTCAGAATTGTTGCAATGTTATCAGAACCGATTACATGTGTAGTACAGCTGAGAATATTACAGGATAGATTTAAAGTCCAGTACACATGATTGTGAAGTTATAGTATGATACATGTGTACAAAATGATACAGAGATCATGGATTTGGAAGCTCATTCCACGGTGTTGGACTATCATAGAGAGTTAGAGAGAGANTACAAGGAATACTGAATGTATATGTAATCGATGCCTAGTATTCAGAATTGATAACATTTGTAAGAGACCTAAGCACATTGCATGGAATGCAGAATGTATTCAGAATTGTTGCAATGTTATCAGAACCGATTACATGTGTAGTACAGCTGAGAATATTACAGGATAGATTTAAAGTCCAGTACACATGATTGTGAAGTTATAGTATGATACATGTGTACAAAATGATACAGAGATGATGGATTTGGAAGCTCATTCCACGGTGTTGGACTATCATAGAGAGTTAGAGAGAGAAAGAGAAGGAGAGGAAGAGAGAGAGAGAGGGAGACAGAGAGAGAGAGAGAGGAATGGAGTGAGGGAGGGAGGGAGAGATAGAGAGAGAGAGAGAGAGAGAAAGAGAGAGAGAGAGAGAGAGATAGAGAGAGAGATTCAGGGAGTGCGAGAGGGAGTGAGGGTGATCGGGGAAAAATGCACTCCCCGTAAAAAATGAAGAAATTTCATGGGCAATATGCACTGGACAATATGCTAAGAGAGAACCGGCCACATCGATCCGAGCACATCCGCGGTTCAAGTAGAACCGCGGATCCGGATCCGGATCCGCGGTTCCGGATCGCCAGACCAGAACCGACCCGCGGGTCCGGTTCCATTCTGGGATCCGCGGATTTGACCCGGTGTGCACCCTTAATTGCCAAGGCCAGAGCCATTGCAGTGTTTGCCACGCACTCCACCCCCCGTGAGCACAGTCTGATGAATGCTGCAGGAGCTGCTGGTGAGTCTTTCCAGACGCTGCACCTTGACACAGAGACGCATTGGAACAGTACCGTGGACATGATGTCCAGGATGCTACACCTAAAGAGTGTGCTGCCTGCTTGGCTGGATGGCTATGGGATGGATGGCGAGGTGCTAAAGCCGACAACCGATGAGTGGAACCTCATTGCTCTGCTGAACCTCATCCTGAAGCCATTCAAGCATTACACGGATGATGTCAGTGGGGGTAAGTATTCCACTCTTAATCTTGTGGTCCCATTTTTTGAGAGCATGTTGGAGAAGCTGAATGGGTGGTAGGTGAAAGCACTGGCAGCAAAAGAGAAGTCAAAGAGGAGGGGCGCAGTAGGGAGGCTGAACCCAAAGGAGCAGTTGCTCATGGACATCCACCCCGGCCTCGTGGATGCTGAGACGAAGCTAAAAAAGTATGCCCGCTTGCTGTCTCTTCGTCACGCACTGGCCACAGCTCTAGACCCCCGCATTCGCATGAGGTACCATGAGTGCACACATTGGCTGATGGGGATCAGCAGTGCAGCAGAGCTCCAGCTGAAGGTGATGGAACTGCTCCGCCCATACCACGAGAAGGTGGAGGCGCACACGGCTGCATCAAACGCAGCAGCCGCAGCGGCAGGAACCCAGAGCAGCCAGCCTACACAAGAGAGCTCTACGCCTGCAGCAGCGTCGTCATCCAATGTGACTGCTATGTCACCTGCTGTGCCTGTTGCTCTCCGCCAGCTGCGTCCTCGACCCAAGCGGCAGCGTGAAGAGGACGACGCGCTGTTGGAGGTAGCACTTGCAGATCCTATGGCTGACATGTCTGAAGTCCTCGAGGTTCCTGCTCCAACTACTGCTCCACCATCCTCCCTAGAGGAGGAGGTGGAGCAGTGGAACAAACTGCCAAAGAAGTCTCCACGCTGCCACATTCTGAAACATTATAGGAAGCTCAAGAAGAAATTTCCTACGCTATCCCTTGCGGCTGCTGATGTGTTTGGTGTTCCAGGCACATCCACACCATCTGAGCATCTATTCTCTCTTGGCAGGCACGTGATACCCGACTTCAGGCACTCACTGGCCCATATAACAGTAGAGAATCTGCTTACTATGAAATCTTGGATCAATGAGCCATCTCTTCTAGATTTCCCAGTAAGCCGACATGGGATGGTGGCTAAGGAACTCATAGAGGAGGAGGAGCGCATCAAGGAACTGAGGAGGCAAGCAAAGGAAGCAAACCTGGTCGGAACAACAGCATAGGAGTTATGGGGTCTCAGTATCTATGTGAACGACGAGGATGAGGAGGAGGAGGTACAGGGTGAAGGGGGAGGAGAAGGTTGTGATGATGACGTGATGGAGATGACATAAGCCAATGTTTTCAATCAAGTCAATTCTCTTTCCTTTCATAATCTCATGCCTGTTCCTCTTTGCTTCTGTCTATGCCTCATTATCTCCCTCAGAGTGTTAATGGTGCAATGGAAATGGTGTATGATGCAATGGAAATGGTGAATGGTACACTAGAAATGGTGAATGGTGCAATCAGAGAATGCCTTGATTGATGAGTATGTAAGTGGTAGAAAACGTACATGGTGTCTGGTGAATGCTGAAATCCGTGAGTTAAGCAGATACACATTCACCATGTGGCCTTCAATGGTCCACTTTGTAAGAGGACCATGGCAGGTGGTAACTGGTGCACATTGTGGATAGTTGAGTCACTAATTATACGACACGCTACCACATGGTTGCATTCCGGTGTTCTGAAGTATGAACTTTGATGGTGTACATAATGACATGAAGAGAACGACAGTGGTGAATGTCCATTGTGGTCATTGCAAAGCACCCAGTTTCAAATTGGGTGGATCTGACACAATCCGCGCATCAAACTAGATCCGCGGATCCGGATCCGGATCCGCAGATCCGGATCCATCAACCGATCCGAACCCGGGATTCCGGATCCATCGTGTGATCCGCGGATCTGATCCGTTGTGCACCATGGAACGCAGTGGTCAGAAACACAGTGATCAAAAACACGGTGGTCAGAAACACAGTGGTCACAAACACAGTGGTCGGAAACGCACTGGTCAGAAACACGCTGGTCAGAAACACAGTGGTCAGAAATATAGTGGTCAAAAACACACTGGTCGGAAACACAGCGGTAAGAAACACAGTGGTCATAAACAAACTGATCAGAAACACGATGGTCATCAACACAGTGATCATGTACACACTGGTCACAAACACAGTGGTCAGAAACAAAGTGGTCACAAACACACTGGTCAGAAACACAGTGGTCAGAAACACACTGGTCAGAAACACAGTTGTCGGAAACACAAGGGTCAGAAACACAGTGGTCAGAAACACAGTGGTCAGAAAGACATTGGTCAGAAACGCACTGGTCAGAAACACACCGGTCAGAAATACAGTGGTCAGAAATACAGTAGTCAGAAACACACTGGACAGAACACAGTGGTCATAAACACACGGGTGAGAAACACAGTGGTCAGAAAAACAGTGGTCATAAACACAAGGTCAGAAACACACTGGTCATACACGCAGGGGTCAGAAACACAGTGGTCGGGGACACAGTGGTCAGAAACACACTGGACATAAACACAGTAATCAGAAACAGAGTGGTCAGAAACACACTGGTCAAAAGCATACTGGTCAGAAACACAGTGGTCAGAAACACAGTGATCAGAAACACACTGGTCAGAAACACAGTGGTCAGAAACATACTGGTCAGAAACGCGGTGGTCAGAAACACACTGGTCACAAACACAATGTTCAGAAAAACACTGGTGAGAAACACAGTGGTCAGAAACACACTGGTCAGAAACACAGTGGTCGGAAACATAGTGGTCAGAAACACACTGGTCAGAAACACACTGGTCAGAAACACACTGGTCTGAAACACAATGGTCAGAAACACAGTGGTCAGAAATACACTGGTCAGAAACACAGTGGTCATGAACACACTGGTCAGACACACTGTGGTCAAAAACACACTGGTCGGAAACACACTAGTCAGCAACATACTAGTCAGAAACACACTGGTCATATACACAGTGGTCAGAAACACACTTGTCAGACACACAGAGGTCAGAAACACAGTGGTTACAAACAGACTGGTCAGAAACACAGTGGCCAGAAACACACTGGTCAGAAACACAGTGGTCAGAAACACACTGTTCAGAAACACAGTGGTCAGAAACACATTGGTCATAAACACACTGGTCATAAACACAGTGGTCAGAAACACACTGGTCAGAAACACTGTGGTATGAAACACACTGGTCGGAATCACAATTGTCAGAAACACACTGGTAAGAAACACACTGGTCAGAACATTGTTGTCATAAATACACTGGTCAGAAACACAGTGATCAGAAACAAACTGGTCAGAAACACAGTGTTCAGAAATACACTGGTCAGAATCACAGTGGTAAGAAACAAAGTGGTCACAAACACACTGGTTAGAAACACAGTGGTCAGAAACACAGTGGTCAGAAACACACAGGTCAGAAACACAGTTGTCGGAAACACAATGGCCAGAAACACAGTGGTCAGAAACACAGTGGTCAGAAACACAGTGGTCAGAAAAGCACTGGTCAGAAACACACTGGTCAGAAACACGGTGATCAGAAATACAGTAGATAGAAACACAGTGGTCAGAAACACACTGGTCATAAACACACTAGTCAGGGACACAGTGGTCAGAAACACACTGGTCACAAACACTGAGGTCAGAAACACACTCGTCATACAGACAGGGGTAAGAAACATAGTGGTTAGGAACACAGTGGTAAGAAACACAGTGGTCAGAAACACACTGGACAAAAAAAAGTGATCAGAAAAAGAGTGGTCAGAAACACACTGGTCAGAAGCACACTGCTCACAAACACAGTGGTTAGAAATACAGTGATCTGAAAGACACTGGTCAAAAACACAGTGGTCAGAAATACACTGGTCAGAAACGCAGTGGCCAGAAACACACTGGTCAGAAAGACAATGTTCAGAAACACGCTGGACAGAAACACATTGGTCAGAAACATAGTGGTCAGAAACACAGTGGTCAGAAACACTGTGGTCAGGAACACACTGGTCAGAAACACACTGGTCAAAACATAGTGGTCAGAAACACACTGGTCAGAAGCATAGTGGTCAGAAACTACTGGTCAGAAATACACTGGTCAGAACCACACTGGTGAGAAACACTGTGGTCAGAACACAGTGGTCAAAAGCGCAGTGGTCAGAAACACAATGGTCAAAAACACGCTGGTCTGAAACACACTGGTCAGAAACACAGTGGTCAGAAACACACTGGTCATAAACACAGTGGTCATAAAGACACTGGTCAGAAATACTGTGGTCAGAAACACACTGGTCGGAAATACACTAGTCAGAAACACACTAGTCAGAAATATATTGGTCCGAAACACACTGGTGAGAAACACAGCGATCAGAAACACAGTGATCAGAAACACACTGGTCGGAAACTCAGTGGTCAGAAACACCGTGGTAGAAACACAGTGGTGAGAAACACCGTGGTCAGAAACAAAGTGGTCAGAAACACAGTGGTCAGAAACACAGTGGTCAGAAACACATTGGTCACAAACACACTGGTCAGAAACACATTGGTCAGCAACACACTGGTCAAAAACAAACTGGTCAGAAACACCGTGGTCAGAAACACAGTGGTCAGAAACACACTGGTTAGAGACACAGTGGTCATAAACACGGTGGTCAGAAACACAGTGGTCAGAAACACAGTGGTAATAAACACAGGGGTCAGAAACACAGTGGTCAGAAACACAGTGGTCAGAAACACAGTGGTCAGAAACACAGTGGTCAGAAACACAGTGGTCAGAAACACAGTGGTCAGACACACAGTGGTCAGACACACAGTGGTCAGCAACACAGTGGTAAGAAATATAGTGGTCATAAAGATACTAGTCAGAAATACACTGGTCAGAAACACACTGGTCAGAAATACACGGGTCACAACCACACTGGTCAGAAACACACTGGTCAGAAACACACTTGTCAGAAACACTGTGGTCAGAAACATAGTGGTCTGAGACACAGTGGTTGGAAACACAGTGGTCAGAAACACACTGTTCATAAACACTGTGGTCAGAAACACAGCGGTCAGAAACACACTGGTCGGAAACACACTGATCTGAAACACAGTGGTCAGAAACACAGTGGTCAGAAACATAGTGGTCAGAAACACACTGGTCATAAACACAGTGGTCAGAAATACATTGGTGAGAAACATAGTAGTCAGAAACACCGAGCTTCCAACCTGACTTTCAACCCAACTTCCAACCCAACTTCCAATCCAACTTCCAACCCAACTTCCAACCAAAATTCCAACCCAACTTCCATCCCAACTTTCAATACAAATTCCAACCCAGCTTCCAACACAACTTCCAACCGAACCTACAATCCAACTATTAACCCAACATAGAGTCCAACTTCCAATCCAACTTTCAACCCAACTTCCAACCCAACTTCCAACCAAACTTGCAACCCAACTTTCATCCCAACTTCCATCCCCACTTTCAACCCAAATTCCAACCCAACTTCCAACCCAATGTCTAACCCAACTTCCAACACAACTTCCAACCCAGCTTCCAGCCCAGATGCCTAGCCAACTTCCAATACAGCATCGAACCCAGCTTCCAGCCCAGCTTTCAACCCCACTTCCAACCTAACTTCCAACCTAACTTCCAATCCAAATTCCAACCCAGCATCCAACCCAACTTCCAAACCAACTTACAACCCAACCTCCAACCCAACCTCCAACCCAACTTCCATCCCAACCTCCAACCCAATTTCAATCCCAACTTCCACCCAACTTCCATAGGCGGAGCAGCCCTATCGCAGTGCAGTGGCGTTTCCAGGTCCCGAGGGAGTGGCACCTCTGAAAGCGGTATCAGCCATGCGAGCATTAAGGAACAAGGATGTCCCGAGGTAAGAAGGAAGGTGCTGGCCATGGTAAATGAGGCGTTAGTGGTAACACCTCAATGGTGCCTCGTGAGAGATGGGCCGCCAAAGGCAGCACCCGGGCCACGAGCTTCACGAAGATCGGACGTGCAAGCCCATCGTCAACCATCCTCCGCGGACAATCAACATTTCTAGCGCTTAGATATGCCAAGTGCACCAGGCAGGATGCAGCAGGGATGGGAAGCCAGGATCGGGCAAAGAGTGACGACCCCCGGACACGCCGGACTAAGAGGGTGGCTCAGTGCTCCGGCAAACGATGTACCGGTGCAACGATGGGGTGATACCCCAAATTTTGCCGCGCACAATGCTACCTCCGTGCTTTCTGACTCCGCGTTTGCTTTTGCTCCATAATTTTGCCATTTCGCGATTGTGCTGGTCACTCCTCTGGTACTTGTCCTCGACTTCCGCGGATGCTTCGCACCTTCAGGGCCCCAGTCGTAGGCAGTGCTCCACGGCTCCCTCCTTGCCAGCACGATAGTCCGCCACCACGTGGCCTCTGACTCCTTTGCCCACGGAACCCCGTTCCGCAGTCCTGTGCAAGGCCGCGGAGTCGCCAACAGCACTCCTTGCCCGACTCGTGCTCCATGGTGACGACAACACTCAGCGGTATCTTGCGTTGCTCACAGGAAGGGTGGATTGAGCAGTATGTTCCGTGCGCACCTAGAGGATACGAATTCGTCCTCCGCAGAGCAACTCCGCGGAGAGCACGGTTGCAAGTTCCTCAACTGGTGCGGATCTTAGAGGGTGGAGCGTGGGTGTAAACCTAGATCAGCACTCGCAAAATTGATGAAAGAGGAGGACTGTTAAGCTCATGAGCGGGAAATAGACTTACATTAACTCAAGTCACAAGAGATCAGACAAAGGAGAGGCAAGTTCGGTCATTGGGCAGATTCGACTAGTCCCTCCGCTACACTACTACTTTATATCCACCAAAACTAGCTCTCTAAGACACCTCCCATCACTCTTTTTCTTATTTGGGACTCCGCGCTGTGCGCGTAGCGCGCCACGGGTCTTGTCCTTGTCACATATACACACACACACACACACTCTTCACTACTATATTTCCTTGTTCTGCCACTTCATCTTCCTCTAGTTCGCGGCTTGAAGGCTCGCGGTCTTGTGTTCTTCCTTGAATCTTCGTCTTTGCGCCTTGCGTCCTCTCGGTCCTCCTGCTTGATTATCGCTGCCCATCTTGAGTTCTCATTGGTCGAGCTTCCCTTTGACGTCTGGTCCTGCCGTCGTGCATCTCTGCACGTCCGCCTCTTCAGCTTTTCCGCGGCTTGACCCATGTTCCCTTCTCACCGCGGATTCTCATCCTGCTCTTCCTCCCTTTCCTGTTCTTCCGCGACCATTTTTGCCTCCTGGCGGCAACTTTTCCCGCCTCTTCTTGATAGTTTCTAGATTCCGCGCAACCCCGCACTCTACCGCAATTCTATCGCGAGAACCAGCATGCCTTATGCGTTCTTCGACACTCCGCACTTACCTTGTTATCCTCCTCCGCGGATCACTGTCCGCGGAACCTTTGGTCCGCGGATCTGTGGATGGCGATGATTTCTCCTCCACGGATATATCTTTTCCTCAGCGGAGATGCGGTGGATCCTTGCCTGACACTGATGCCCCCAACCCCCCATTTTGAAGACTCTGTCCCAGAGTCTCCTTATTGTAACAGGCGAGTGAAATTATCTTGGGGGGGTTGGCCGCTGCCGCTGTTGACAAGGGCGGCAGAAGGTTTCTACCTCTCCACCTTCACGCTGATACCGCGCGGAGTATTCTTGATGCACATACAGCTGGTAGCCCTCACACCTGGCTCCGGAGGTGATATCTTCCGCGTCCAGTCTCTTCTTGCAAGTAGAGCAGTGAGGGATTCGCTCGTATGTCCTGCAGCTGGTGCAGCGGTACATTGTCAGCCCCTCCTCATTCAGGCCCACCTCTGTGGCGCACTGTGCGTGGGCCCATCCTCCGTAGTGCTCACAATGGCACGCTGTCCATGTGTCAATCCCCATATATCCATCTCTGCAGCACTGCAGTCCAGAGTTCTCCACACCCCAGTTTGCTTTTGTGGGCTGTGCCAAGCATTGGTGGCATGTCCATACTCCTTCCTTGCCCCTCTTGCCACACCGCAGATGGCATATTTTCAAGCACATGCCACATCCCTTGCCGAACTCCGCCATCCCTTCGAGGCAGGCTGCGCAATCAAGTTCTCGGGTCTCTGCGATGAATTTTAGATAGCAGTCTGCCTCGAGGAGCTCATTGCCCACACATTGGTGGCATTGGCTCTTCAAGGCGGAGCTGCAGGCCACCAGGCATTCGCGGTGCACCAATCTTTAGGCATGTAGGGCATGCCGCAGATTGGTGCCCTTCCATTCTCGGATCTTCCTCTTCCTCTGATTCTTCCTCTTCCTCTCTCGCATTCACTCGCGGTACCCTGCGAATGCCTCGTTGCCTCTCGACCTCCTCTCTGCACCTCCTATACACCCCAGCCCCGCTTTGCCCTCCACACCCATCACGAGTTGGGGCCAAGCAACCGGTGCAGATCTTGCGCAGGCATCCGCCGCAGTCCTGCACCTTCACTCCCCACCACAGGCCGCATTGAGCGCATTTCTTTTCTTCCAGTTTCTTCCTCCCTTTCTCTTCCGCCGCGACCCATCCCTCTGCCTGCCACTGCCTCATTGTGGCCTTGAAAACGGAGCACGGACCTCTCTTTTGCTATGGAGGACTTTCTTCCTTCTCTTCCTCTTCCTCCTCCTCCTCTGGGTCCCATCTCCCGCGGGGCGGCGCTCCCCCAGCGCCGGGTCCTGCTCCCTCTTCCTCATCCCTTTTCATTGCGACCTCCCATTTAGCAGCCTCATTTAGGCATCGCAGGCAGGTTCGGTTTTGCCCGATGGAGGTCTTGGATGCTCCGCCAGCATACTGATGCGCCCGATTCCCGCATACCCGGCACACCACCTTTAGGAGTGGTTCAGCAGGGAGGTTCTCTCAGCACCACACACACGGGCCCGTGTAGTCAGCCAGGGCCTTAGGGCTCATGGGCATCCTTGTCTACGGTGGTACCTTCTGGGGTAGCTACGAGCATACTCCCGTTGGAGTCCACTCGTGCTGAGACTCGGGTCTGCCTTCAGACTCCTTTCCCCGGTCCCGCGGCTTTCCCTGCTCTTGCAGTCTCTTCTCTTGCTGCTCCTGCTGTTGCTCCCGCCTCCGCGGCTCGCGTTGTTGTTCCTCCTGCAACTCCTCCGCGACAAGTTTGCGGGCATCGAACTCCTCCTCTTCGACCTCCTCTGGTTCCTGGCTCCATTCCTGCTCTTGCTGCGACAGCTGCCCTTCGCAGATGTCTAGCACCTCTTCCGCTCTCCATCTCCTCGAGCCCTTCCGCTGCCCCACAGGCAGTAGGCGACCTCCTGCCCCGGGGATGTGCATCTGCCATGCAGGTGGCAGCAGCACAAATTCCGTGGTTGGGTAGCTGCGGTCGCTGAACCCCTCCGGTCCCTCCAGCCACACTTGCTCCGTCTCCACACTAGCCACGTGGTACACCTCCCGCGGCTCCCCTGCCTCTCTCCCAGCGCTGGGGAAGGGGCGGAGATACACCAGGTGTCCTTTCTTCATGGGCCAATGGTTCAGCTGTCGGTTGGCCGCATCACATCCGCACCAGGGAGCGACCGAACCTCTCAACCACGCCCCCGCCTGCATGGCCTTTGTCCGCTTGCAGCGCTCACAGAACCATTCCGCAACCGCCTTATCCTTCTCATCCTCCAAGAGTTTCTCTTGCTCCTACGGGGCAAGCGGTAGTCCTAGCGGCTTCTGGGGCATGCCCATCACCGCACGCGGTAGTTGTCCGAAGAGTAGCATGTGGGGTGAGAAGGAGGTTGCTCGGCTGGGTGTTGTGTTGATGAAGTGAGCCGTTTTCCTCAGCTTCTCAGTCCAGCTACTGCCCTCCGCGGTTGCCACTACCTTTTGTAGTATGTCATGCACCCGCTCCACTTGCCCTTGTTACTCTGGTCGGTACCGCCCGGAGTGCACGTGGCGGACTCCCCACTCCTCCAGTTCCTCTCTGAAGGCCCCCATGAACTTCGTGCCATTGTCGCTGTGCACCACGCTGCCGCCACCAAAGCGGTAGAAGATTTCCTCGCAAATGAACCTTGCCGCGGTGGCTGAACTCTTGTTGGGTACCCAAAGACACTTTGTGAAGTGTTTCACCGCTGCAATCCAGTATTGGTTCCCTTGGTCGCGGTGTGCGCGGGGGCCGTGGTAGTCGATGATAGTATTCTCCAATGGCTCGCCGATAGGGGAGGGTTGGAACAGCGGCCGGTTCCATAACGTGAATTTCTGCGCTCGTTCGCAGGGGGTGCACTGTTGTACCACATCTTTGATGATAGCCGCCAGGTTCGACATGTGGATGATGGGCGTCAGGCGATCTTTCAGTGCCTGCACGCCAGTGTGATGGTGGCGGTGGTAAGCCTCCACAACTGCCTTGTGCAATGTTGGCGGGGGCACCCGCAAGACACGCGGAGTTATCCTCCAGAGACAACCGTCCTCCCAGGCATACTGCTTGCACAGACGAGCTAGGTCGTCCTTTTTCCTGTGGTCAAATTCCACCCCCAGTCGTACTTCTAGGTCCGCGTACACCTTCTGCGCCTCTGCCTTCTGCTGTTCCTTACTGGTGGTGCAGAGAAGGATGTGAGCGGTCTGCCAGATCCGCGACTCTTGTGTTTCCATGAACTCCTTCCTCCCCGCTTTCTCTGTCACTGCTTCCCCCGGCTTCCGCTTCGTTTCTGGCACTCTTGTCAGCAATCCGCACGCTCGCCTCCCATCCTGCTCCGCTTTCATCACCTCAAACGTCTTGCGGTTCTCTTCATCATAGACCGGTGGCTCTCTGTCCCAAGGGTCACGTGCAGGGAAGAGCCGAAGGATTCCGACCGCTCGAAGCTCTCCTTCATCCCACTGCTCTCGCACCCTGCTCTCAGCGGGGCCGCTCGAGCGTCTGGTGCGTCCACCAATGCGGTGCAGGCAAATCACCTCCTCCTTCCTGTGTGGAACCGTTCTTGGAGCCTGCAGTAATTCCTGTCTGCGTGTGAGGGGTTGTTCTTCTTCCGAGTCTCTCGGTGACTCATTGATTTTGGAAACCACCATCACCGCCTCTTTCTCCGCGCGTCCTCTCCTTTCCGACCCCTTGCGTGCAGCTGCTGTCGCGGCCTCTCCCAAGACAGGCCGTAGTGGAGCCGGCATCATCTCTGTAGGCAAGTGTACTATGCGGAGTACCGCCATCGGAAGTTCTGCTGCCTGTGCGGCCTCCCGCTGGGCCTGCGCCAACTGTTCCGGGGTTACGCCGGGGCTGGGGCCTTCGTGTACCCAAGGTTGTTTATCTTTTTGTAGCTCTGCGACCGCTTCCTCTTCCGCCTTTCTCTTTCCTTTTGGAGCAAGAGTTGTCTCATCTGGGAAAGTCTGTGCCGGCTCCTCGCTTTGACAAGTGTCTGCCGGCGCTGTTGTTCTGGTCTGGCTCAGCGCGCTGCTGCTTTCCGCACCACTGCCACCGCTCGGGCCTGAAGTTGTGTCTTCCGCCCTAGGGAGCCAGCGGATGGCTCCGGGCGGTAGCACATGACGCCAGCCTTGTACCTCTTCCCCATCTGCTCTCCTTTGGCTCCTGCCTGCCTTGCCGCGGTCTTATCTATTGTTGCTTCCTTTGCTGCCTCCGTTGCTGTATTACCTGCTCTCACTCTGGCCGCCTCCGCGGTTGCTTGTGTTTCTGCTGCTACCTGTCCCTCCGTGGCTGCTGCCTCTGCTACCTTGTCTGTTGTTATCGCTGTTGCCTCCGCTGCCGCTACTGTTGCTGCCTCTGCATCTACTTTTGCCGCTTCTGTTGCTGATGCTGTTGCCTCCACTTCCGCCGCTTTTGCTGCTGCTGCTACTGCTTCTGCCACTGCTGCTACCGCCACTGCTTCTGCTTCCCCCATGATTTCCTTTATGAGTTATTCTGTAGTCTCCTTGTCTGTCTTATCCGCCGCATCCCGTTCCTTAACCAATTGGGCTTCCTTCTCCGCGCCTTCTGCGGCCACCCGCTCTGACTCAGCTGCCTCTTCCTCCATTCCTTCCGCAGGCGTTCTTCCATCTACTGCAACTGAGGGGAGGGCTGGGTGTATTCGCGAGCCTCCTCCACCTCCGCATCCCTCCTGCTCTTGTCCTCTTGGCATATTTTTGCTGCCTCCTTGGCCCACTGCCGTACCTCTTCTTGCTTGTTGTTCAGTCCCTTTCCTCAAACCACGGTCCAGTGTGTCTTCGCGACCGCTGCCGCTACCCTGGTGCGTATCACATTATGGAGCGTCAGTGTCCAGCATTTTTCCATGGCTTCCATCTAGCATCCCTCAGGTCCCTGGGTGTCCGCAAGCCGCGATCTTTCTTCTTGTGGGTATTGAACGCTCCATCTGGCATAGACGAGGTTGAGCAGATATCCCCACCTCCATTCGTCTGCCGCGGACCTTCTCCGCAGTGCCTCTGCCGATCTAGGTGCCTGGTCATTCACATGGTACAGGATGAGGGCTCCGGCCCTCTCTTAGAGCAGGTGTACGTAACGTCCTTCTGGACTGCTCCGCAGGTCCTTTCGCACCCTGTTCCACCACACTCGAGCGGCTTCCAGTGATGGGTCCGCCTGTTCGGTGTTCAGTAGTTCCGCGACGCCAGTCATGTCACTGGCCATCCCTGGGTTGATGTTCAGGCTATCTTGCAGTGCCAAAACAAGGCGCTATGCGCTTACTGTCTCCGGCAAGATCACCTGCCTCTCGTGCACTCCGAGGGCCAGCACCCCCGTGGCTGCTCCCTTTAGTACTACCTGCCACATCCTGGCGAACAGTGAATCCTCGAATTCCGCTCGGATCACCTCCGGAATCTCTGTCAGCAGCTGGAGCATGATGCTGCCTACCACCTCTAGCAGCAGGGCTTCCTTGGGCTGCTCTCCACTGTCTCCCGAGCTTTCCTCGAGGTACATTCTCGCCCCCTCCATCACCGTTCCTGTGCCCAACAGGGGGCGTGCGGGTTGCCGAGTTGGACTACCGCGCGAGGTTGGCGGGGAGTGAGAGAGCGCCGTCGTGGCAGGGGAGGGGACTGGGGTAACCATGGTTTGAGCTTCAATCACGGGCTTGGTGTGGGGGTGGCGGTTGTTCTTACTGTTGTTTGCATGGCTCCTACCCCTGGCTCAATACGTCTGACGATGCGCGTCGGTGTGCTTGTGGCCGGACCTTGTCGCGAGGGGCCTGGTGATTTGGCCACAAGTGGCGCGACCTGCGTTGGTGTTCGCTCCGCGGAACTCGACCACGGTGGGATTGTTGCAACTGGTCTTGTGGTTGGTTTCAGGGTCGTCCCTACGGCCAGGCTGGGCCGCGGTGAGGCCGCAGCCGCTGCTGGGGTGGCCGTCACTGGTGTTGGCGGGGTTCTCGTCACCGAGCCAGGTCCGGACGTGCCTGTTGCGGCCATAGAACCACACATAAGACCTCGCCACGTGGACATCGGGGGGTGCGGGCGGTCTGGGGGTGAGGGCCGCGGGTGCCCAGGTGCGTGATGTACGTGCAGCGGCACCGCGTACGCTAGAGTGAGTGAGGATGATGCTGCAGGATAATAAGCAGACGCCCGCCAAGCTGTCTTGCGTGCATGAGAGGCGGATGCCAAGAGGGGAAAGGGAGGCATTGTGAGTGTTGAAGATGGCGCGAAGACTTTCTGCAGACTCAGGGGAGTGGAGGAGGAAGTCTACCAGAGTGAGGGGATGGCAGTTCTCAAGAAGTGTTGTGGCGGGGGCAGGAGAGTGTGATTCGCTCAATGGGGAATGATGTGGTGGAGCAGCGGGCATTCGCGAGGCCCGCGGGTGTGCATGTCCTGGGGGAAGATGGGGGGCAATTTCCTCCAACGTCCAACCGCGGATGGTAGGGTTGTACCTGTGAGCGAGCTGTAGGCCAGGCGCAGAGATGGCTGGCAGAGTCCCCGCGACGGTCCACTCCGCGGCGAGATCAAGCTTATTCAAGAGTTGCAATGCGACCTCCTTTTCCTCCTCGTCGAATTCTCTTGCCACTCCTTCCCATTATGCCTCATTGGAAGGAGGTGTTGTCACGTCATCTGAAAGAGGTCCTGCCGCCTTTTCAGGTGCCTCCGCTATGTTTTGCGGTGACTGGTCTGAGTCTGGCCAGCCAGTGCGTGGGAGTCGGCTCAGAGCATCCGCATTGCGGTTTGCAAGTGCAAGCTTGTACTTGATCTTCATGTTGTAACCCTAGAGAAGGAGTGCCCACCAGGCTAGGATGCCCTCATGGTTCTCAATAGTTAGAAGCCACTGCAGCGCTTGATGGTTTGTAAAAACCGTGAATGGCTTGCCATTCTTGATGTAATCGCGGAAGTGTTGGAGTGCCCAGAGGACAGCCAGGCATTCGCCCTTCACCAGAGGGTACTTCCGCTCTCCTTCCGTGAGGGCACCACTGGCGTAGGCAATCACCTTGTGTGTGGGTTCTTGCACCGTATGGGAGAGAATGGCCCCAAGTCCGTCCCACGACCAGTCGGTGGTGATGGAGAACAGGAGGTTGAAGTCGGGAAACTCGAGCATAGGCGCGGTAGCGAGACGGTGCTTGATTTCCTTCCAGGCGTCCGCGCAAGCCGATGTCCATTCGAATGGCACGTCCTGGTGCGTCAACTCCTGGAGCGGCTTGATGATGCGCGCGTGGTCACGCACAAACTTCCGGTAGAACGAGACAAAGCCCAAGAAGATCTTGACCTGCCCCACGGAAGTGGGCTGACGCCATTCCTGTATTGCCGCGATCTTCTCTGGATCGGTCTTGATGCCATCCGCGCTCATTACGAAACCCAGGAACTCCATTTCCGCGGCCCCGATAGAGCACTTGGCTGCCTTGAGCTTCACGTTGGCTCTGCGGAGGGCACCGAAGACGACTGCTAGGGAGGAGAACAGTTCCTTGAAGGTGTGAGCCGCGACCATGATGTCGTCGATGTAGCAG
Source organism: Penium margaritaceum (assembly GCA_023375785.1). Taxonomy (NCBI): domain Eukaryota; kingdom Viridiplantae; phylum Streptophyta; class Zygnematophyceae; order Desmidiales; family Peniaceae; genus Penium; species Penium margaritaceum. Next base: position 14,416 of record SZWC01000131.1, on the reverse strand, counting down.
CTGATATTGGGGATTCCGCAGAGGGTAGAATCCATGACCCACTGAAATGTCGCGTTTGCATTGCGGAGTCCAAAGGGCATGTATGTAAATGCATATAGGCCTTCTAGTGTCACAAACACCATTTTGGCGATAGAGTCCGGGTGCATTGGGACAGCGTGAAAGGCAGCCTTCACGTCGAGCTTTGCGAACCATCCGCGACCTTGATGGCACTCTTGTATGTCGACAATCAGAGGCATGGGGTACACATCTTCCTCGGTCACACGGTTGAGATCGCGGAAGTTAATGCAGAATCGCTTGGACCCGTCTGGCTTCCCAACAATGACCAAGTTGGCACGCCAGGGACTGACGATTGGGACAATCACGCCTTGCGCCTTGAGCTCAGCGAACCCCTCTGTGATGATCTTCTCCTACTCCGGAAGGATGCGCCACACCTTCTGCTTTGTGGGCGCGGCGTCCCCGGTGGAGATAACATGGAAGGCTTCCACGGCCCCCAGGTCAACCGCGCAACCAGGGAAGTTGTCCACAAATGCGTCCAGCAGATCACGGAATTCATGCTTTTGTGCGGGCGAGAGTCGTGAGTGGAGCATGTGATCCCAACGCGGTGGTGGTGGTGGTGCTGTTTCGTAGAGTGGGTATAATTCCTCTTCTTCTTCAAATTGATGACCATCTTCCAGGACGCATCGTCCCCTCTGCCACAGGCCCAGGAGATTGGTTTGTACTCCGAGCTCGCTTGACTCCCCTGCGAGTTCCTGCCATTCTCCTGTTGTGACTTATTCCGCGGCAGGCATGTCAACCATGATGGACGGCAGTTTACTCGCATGATCTTGAGAGTCCTCTGCCATTGCATCCAGGAGGGAGAAGGATTCGCCGTTAGTCACAGGCACCGCTACCCTGTCTCCGATGGTAATAGAGCAAAATGCGTCTTCCCTTGAAGCGAAACTGAGTTCCATTGTTCCGAGGGAGAAAAGAATGTTGGCCCGTCGCGGTACCAAGTAATCCATGCCCAAGAGTACGTCGTACGTCTTGGCCCGCGTAACTTGGACGTTTAGTGGTTCGTGAAGAGATCCCACATGTATGGGTAGGCCGTGAACCTCCCCATCTCCATAGTCCATTCCGCTCGCTGAGTTGGTAAACAGGCGTCGGGTAGGGAGGATGCGGTTTGTCCACCCGACCACGAGGAGGACGCAGAACACCACAGTGGTGTGAGTGGCCCATGTGTCAATTATGGCCAGGAACTTCCTTCCGCATATCCAAACCATGTAGCAGGCGACCTCGTAATGGTTGTCGTCTTGACGCGGTGGTTCCAGGGCCTGCGGTGCCCATCCCCACTCTTCTTTTGCAAGGCTCAGTGCGAGCAAAGTGCCAGGCACCGCACGGTGGGTGTTCTGCGTGCCCGCGGTGGGCGCGGTTTAGATGAGGGAGATGCCCATAGCTTGGAGGTGTCGATTGGCTCTGGAGAACTCTTCCTTCAGTCCCGGTGTGACCTCTGGATGTATGCGCAGGAACTCAAAGAAGTTAAGTTCTGCGAGTGGTAAAGAGACGTTGGACGGGATCAGTACTTCCCTCCGCGGTTGCTAGAGCTACTATTGGTGCCGGCAAAGATGGGGCAGGTTGCCTTTCCGCTGCGGGTGGTGGTTTTGTCTGCCGTTGTTTCTCCGGCATGAAAGTACGCTTAGCAATTGCTTCATGGAATCGTTCCTCTGCGGCCTCTGCCTTGCGCCGCATATCTTCCTGCACTCTAGCGGCCATCTGTATGTCCCACGCGCGTAAGCCCAATTCTTGGGCTTACGCAATAAGAGTGGTCTCCGCTGCGGTGGGGGCAGCTTTGTAGTCTTGTCCCCCGCCATCGGCAGTCCCAGCTTGACATTGCAAGCTTCGCTCATGGAGTTCGTGGGTGCCTGTGGGTTGGTTTGTGACATATGCCTACTTTGGTTTGTCATTGTACATGGTTACCACGCTGTGTCATTATGTATCAAATGTCTTTGTGCTTTCTTCTTGACAACTAGTGTTCCTTAACCATTAATAGCCCCCTCTGACTATCTTTGACTCGTGTTGTGAGTTGTAAATGTTGACCACATGAAGTGAAATTTTTTGTTCATGGTCAGTGACATATGCACGCTGTGGTTGGTCACTGTGCATTGTAGCCACAGTGTGCCACTACATATTGAAGGTATTTGTATTTGCTAGTCGATAACTAGTATTCACAAACCATTTTCTTTCACCCTGACCATTTGTTGTTTTGTTATGAGTTGTCAAAGTTGACCACACTTATGGACATCATGTGGTCATGGTCAGTGACATATGCCTACGTTGGTTGGTCATCGTGCATGGTATCCACACTGTGCCACAACATATTGAAGCTCCTTGTTCTTGCTATTTGATACTTTGTGCTCCCAAACCATTGTTTCCCCCTCTGACCATTTGTGACTCTTTTTATGAGTTGTCAACGCAGACCACACACAACGGATTTCTTTGGTCAAAGGCAGTCCATATGCCTACTTTGGTCGGTCATTGTACATGGTAGCCACACTGTGCTACTACTGACTGAAGGTCGTTGTACTTGCTAGTTGAGAACTGATATTCCCATAGCACTGTTTCCTCCCCTGACCGTGTGTGACTCGTCTTATGGTTGGTCAACGGTGACCACCCAAATTGAAATTCTCTGGTCATGGTCCGTGACATATGCCTTGTTTAGTAGTTTTATGTGCATATTAGCCACACCGTGCCACTGCGTATAAAAGTTATTTATCCTTTCTAGTTGATACAAAGGGATCCCAAACCATCGTCTCTCCCTGTGACCATTGGTGACTCGTATTATGAGTTGTCAATGTCGACCACACAAACTGGACTGGTTTGGTCATAGCCAGTGACATATGCACGCTAGCCACACCGTGCAACTACTTGTTGAAGATCTTTGTACTTGCTAGTTGATATGTAGTGTCCCCGCCCCATGGTTTCACCCACTGACCATTTGTGACTCGTGTTATGAGTTTTTAGCGTTGATCACAGACTGTGAAATCCGTTTGGTCGTTGTTAATGACATATGCCTACTTTGGTTTCCCCCCCTCGCCGTTTGTGACTCGTGTTATGGTTGGTCAACGTTGACCACCCACATTGAAATTCTCTGGTCATGGTCATTGACATATGCCTAGTTTGGTTGTTTGGTGTGCATATTAGCCACACCGTGCCACTACGTATCAAACTTCTTTGTTCTTTCTAGTCAATACATAGGGTTCCTTCACCATTGTCTCTCCCTCTGACCATTTGTGACTCGTGTTATGAGTTGTCAATGTTGACCACACATAGTGGACTTGTTCGGTCATAGCGAGTGACATATGCATCCTTTGGTTGGTCACTGTGCATGCTAGCCACACCGTGCCATTACTTGTTGGAGATCTTCTACTTCCTAGTTGATAATTAGTGTTCCCAACCCATAGTTTTCCTCACTGACCATTCGTGACTCGTATTATTAGTTTTCAACATTGACCACACACTGTGAAATCCGTTTGGTCATGGTTAGTGACATATGCCTACTTTGGCTTGTCCCTACACATGCATACTACGCCGTATCACTACGTATCGAATGTATTTGTGCTTTCTAGTTGATAGCTATTGTTCCCAATCCGTTGTTACCCTCTCTGAATATCCGTGACTTGTGTTGTGAGTTGTCAACATTGACCACATGAAGTAAAGTTATTTGGTCATGGTCAATGACATATGCAAACTTTGGTTGGTCACTGTGCATGGTAGCCACGCTGTGCCACAACATATTGAAGGTATTTGTAATTGCTACTCGATAACTAGTATTCACGAACCATTGTTTTCAACTCTGACCATTTGTGACTTGTGTTATGAGCTCTCAGAGTTTACCACACATGGAGACATTATTTGGTCATGATCAGTGACATGTGCCTACTTTGGTTGGTCATCGTGAATGGCATCCACAGCGTGCCACAACTTGTTGAAGGTCCTTGTCCTGGCTAGTTGATACCTGATGTTCCCATACTATTTTTTCCCCCTCTGACCATTTGTGATTTGTATTATGAGCTGTCAACGCTGTCCACACACAGCGGATTTCTTTGATCGAAGGCAGTACATATGCCTACTTTGGGCGGTCATTGTGCATGGTAGCCACACTGTGCTTATACTGAGTGAAGGTCGCTTTACTTGCTAGTTGATAACTCATATCCCCATAGCATTGTTTCCTCCCCTGACCGTGTGTGACTTGTGTTATGGTTGGTCAACGGTGACCACCCATATTGAAATTCTCTGGTCATGGTCAGTGACATATGCCTAGTTTGGTAGTTTGATGTGCATATTAGCCACACCGTGCCACTACGTATCGAAGTTCTTTGTCCTCTCTAGTCGATACATTGGGTTCCCAAACCATTGTCTATCCCTCTGACCATTTGTGACTCGTGTTATGAGTTGTCAATGTTGTGGACTTGTCGGTCATAGCCAGTGACATATGCATCCTTTGGTTGGTCACTGTGCACGCTAGCCACAACGTGCCACTACTTGTTGAAGATCTTTCTTCTTGCTAGTTGATAACTATTGTTCCCAGCCCATTGTTTCCCCCACTGACCATTTGTGACTCGTGTTATGAGTTTTCAAAGTTGACCACACACTGTGAAATCCGTTTGGTCATGGTTAGTGACATATGCCTACTTTAGTTTCTCCATGTACATGGTTACCGCGCCGTGTCACTATGTTTCGAAGGTCTTTGTGCTTTCTTGTTGATACCTAGTGTTCCCAAACCGTTGTTAGCCCCTCTGAATATATGTGACTCGTGTTGTGAGTTGTCAACGCTGACCACATGAAGTGAAATTCTTTGGACATGGTCAGTGACATATGCATACTTTGGTTGGTCACTGTGCATTGTAGCCACGCTGTGCCACTACATATTGAAGGTATTTGTACTTGCTAGTCAATAACTAGTATTTAGAAACCATTGTCTTCCACCCTGACCACTTGTGACTCGTGTTATGAGCTGTCAAAGCTTATCACACATGGTGACATTCTTTGGTCATGGTAAGTGACATACGCATTCCTTGGTTGGTCATCGTGCATGGTATCCACATCGTGCCACAACGTATTGAAGGTCATTGTGCGTACTAGTTGATACCTGGTGTTCCCAAACAATTGTTTCCCCCTCTAACTATTTATGACTCGTGTTATGAGTTGTGAACGTTGACCACACACGACGGATTTCTTTGGTCAGGGGAAGTGCATATGTCTAGTTGGTCGGTTATTGTGCATGGTAGCCACACAATGCTACTAATGATTGAAGGGCGTTGTACTTGCTAGTTGAGAACTGATATTCCCGGACCATTGTTTCCCCCTCTGACCGTTTGTGACTCATGTTATGGTTGGTGAATGTTGACCACCCATATTGAAATTCTTTGGTCATGGTCATTGACATGTGCCTAGTTTGGTTCTTTGGTGTGCATAGTAGCCACACCGTGCCACTACGTATTGAAGTTACTTGTCCTTTCTAGTCCATGCATATGGTTCCCAAACCATTTTTTCTCCCTCTGACAATTTGTGACTTGTGTTATGAGTTTTCAATGTTGACCACGCATACTGGATTTCTTCGGTCATAGCCCGTGACATATTGATCCTTTGGTTGGTCACTGTGCACGCTAGCCAAACCGTGCCACTACTTGTTGAAGTTCTTCGTACTTGCTAGTTGACAACTAGTGTTCCTAACCCATTTTTTCCTCTCTGACCATTTGTGACTCGTGTTATGAGTTTTCAATGTTGACCACATACTGTGAAATTCGTTTGGTCATGGTTAGTGACATATGCCTAATTTGGTTTGTCACTGTACATGGTTACCACGCCGTGTCACTACATATTAGAGGTATTTGTCCTTTCTAGTTAATAGCTAGTGGTCCCAAACCATTGCTACCCCCCTTTGACTAACATATGACTTGTGTTGTGAGTTGTCAACGCTGACCACATGAAGTGGAATTCGTTGGTCATGGTCAGTGACATATGCATACTTTGGTTGGTCACTGTGCATGGTAGCCACGCTGTGCCACAACATATTGAAGGCATTTGTACTTGCTACTCGATAACTAGTATTCACAAACAATTGTCTTCCACTCTGACCATTTGTGACTTGTGTTATGAGCTGTCAAAGTTTACCACACTTAGAGATATTATTTGGTCATGGTCAGTGACATATGCCTACTTTGGGTGGTCGTCGTGCATGGCATCCACACCGTGCCACAACTTGTTGAAGGTCTTTGTGCTTGCTAGTTGATACCTGATGTTCCCAGACCATTGTTTCCCCCTCTGATCATTTGTGATTTGTATAATGAGTTGTCAACGCTGTCCACACACAGCGTATTTCTTTGGTCGAACGCAGTACATATGCCTACTTTGGGTGGTCACTGAGCATGGTAGCCACACCGTGCTTATACTGATTGAAGGTCGATGTACTTGCTAGTTGAGAGCTGATATTCATAGACCACTGTTTCCCCCTCTGACTGTTTGTGACTTGTGTTATGGTTGGTGACTATTGACCACCCATATTGAAATTGTTTGGTCATGGTCAGTGACATATGCCTTGTTTGGTTGTTTGGTGTGCATAGTAGCCACACCATGCCACTACCTATTGAAGTTCTTTGTCCTTTCTAGTCGATACACAGGGTTCCCAAACCATTGTCTCTCCCTCTGACCACTTGTGACTCGTGTTATGAGTTGTCAATGTTGACCATACATAGTGGACTTCTTTGGTCATAGTCAGTGACGTGTGCATCCTTTGGTTGGTCACTGTGCACTCTAGCCACACCGTGTCACTACGTTTTGAAAATCTTTCTACTTGCTATTTGATAAATAGTGTTCCCAACCCATGGTTTCCCCCATTGACCATTCGTAACTTGTGTGCTGAGTTTTCAACGTTGACTAACACTGTGAAATCCGTTTGGTCATGGTTTATGACATTTGCCTACTTTGATTTGTCAGTGTACATGGTTACCACGCCGTGTCATTGCGTATCAAAAGACTTTGTGCTTTCTTGTTGACAGCTAGTGTTCCCAAACCATTGTTAGCCCCCTCTGACTACCAGTGACTCGTGTTGTGAGTTGTAAATGTTGACCACATGACATGTTCATGGTCAGTGACATATGCATACTTTGGCTGGTCACTGTGCATTGTAGCCACACTGTTCGACTATATATTGAAGGTATTTGTACTTGCTAGTCAATAAGTAGTATTCACAAACTATTATCTTCCACCCTCAACATTTGTGACTCGTGTTATGAGCTATCAAAGTTTACCAAACTTAGTGACATTATTTGGTCAAGGTCATTGACATATGCCTACTTTGGGTGTCATCGTGCATGGTATCCACACTGTGCCACTACGTATTAAAGATCCTTGTGCTTGCTAGTTGATACTTGGTGTTCCCAACCCATTGCTTCCCCCTCTGACCATTTGTGACTCGTATCATGAGTTGTCAACGTTGACCACACACAGTGGATTTCTTTTCTCAAAGGCAGTACATATGCCTACTTTGGTTGGTCATTGTGCATGGTAGCCACACCGTGCTGCTACTGACTGGATGTCGTTTTACTTGCTAGTTGGTATCTGGTATTCTCAAACCATTGTTTCCCCCTCTGACAATTAGTGCCCCATATTATGGGTTGTCAACGTTGACCACACATAGTAAAATTCCTTGGTCATGGTAAGTGGCACATGGTCGTTTGGTCACTGTGCATGGAAACCACATCGTTCCACTACTTGTGGAAATTATTTGTACTTGCTAGTCAACACATATGAAAAGGTTTATCCCTTTGACACCAGGTCGGTTTTTGATGACTTGTTATGCGGAGGTGCCTTCACCGCAATACTCCCTCCCACCCCCCTAGAGGGATGTTCCGTGGATGACCTGGAGGACAGATTTGCGACCGCATTATGACACCCCCCTA
>SZWC01000130.1:567102-596315 GCA_023375785.1 Penium margaritaceum | reverse complement strand
TGTGTGTGTGTGTGTGTCTGTGTGTGTGTGTGGGTGTGTGTTTGTGTCTGTGTGTGTGTGTGTGTGCGAGGACAACAGCGATGGCAGCGGCGACAGCGACGGCAATGGCAGCGATGACACCAACGGCGACGTCGATGGTGACGTTGATGACGAATGCCGTGGCGACAGCGACGAGGCGACAGCGAGAGCGACGGCGACAGTGACGGCAATGTGTATGTGATTGTGACTATGTATATAAATGTGAATGTGAATGTGAATGTGATTGTGAATGTGCATGTAACTGTAAATGTGAATCTGATTGTTCATGTGAAAATTGAAATTGACGTTGGCATTGATGATAGAGCAGAGGACATGATGTGATGTGATGTGATGCGGTGCGACATAATGTGATGTGACTCAATGCAAAGCAATGCGATGCAATGCGATGCGATGCGACGTGTTGAGACGTGGTGTGATGTTGTGTGATGCACTGTGATGTGATGTGATGCGATGTGCGACAGCGACAGTGACAGTGACACTGTTGCGTTGTGTGTTGCTGTTGCTCATGTCGCAGCTTGCTCTATGGATGGCGCAATTGATGATGTTGCTTTCTCTTCCCACCCCCTCCCTCTCATTCTCGTTCAATCCCCCCTCTTTGTCACTCTCCCTCTCTCCCCCCTCCGCCTCTCCTCCCCCCACCCTCTCTCTATTGATTTCTTGTAGTCCTCTCTTGTTTTTATGTTCTCTATAAACTTGTCATTCATTGCTTTGTAGTTATGCTTGGATTTTAGCATGAAGATAGAAAACGATGTACTGTGATGTGATGCGATGTTGTGTGATGCATCGACGGCACCGACGACAGCGCCAATGACATCAACAACAACGATGACAACCACAGTGAAAACGACAGTGACTGATAGTGACAGCAACTGCAACAGCAACAGCGACAACAACGACCGTGGCCGCGGCCGTGACCGCGACCGTGACCGCAATTGCGACCGCCACTAACAGTGCCACTACGACTATGACTGCGAATGCGATTTTGACTGCCACTACGACTATGATTATGACTACGACAGGGACAGGGACTGGGACTATGACTGCGAGTGCGACTGCGAGTGCGACTGTGATTGTGACTGTGACAACGACTGCGACTGCGACCGCAACTGCGACGAATACTGACCAATGACAATCATAGTCATTGTGTTATGGCCAAACAATGACATCTTTCGTCATTGTGTTATGACTGACTAATGACATCTTTTGTCATTGTGTTATCACTGACCAATGACATCTTTCGTCATTGTGTTATCACTGACCAATGACATATTTCGTCATTGTGTTATGATTGATCATTCTCGATTCCAAAATCAAAATCCTCCAAAAGTACATGGTATACCACTCTAAGGCGCGAAGGACTCTGGCCATGGTCACTTGAAAGCCCTAGCCAGGGGAAACCTAACAACATGGTATTTGTTTGAGTACAATTCTGAAACCGGATTCCCCCAAGTGTACACGAAACACCACTCTAAGGCGCGAAGGACTCTGGCCATGGTTGTCAGAATCAAGCAACTCCGTCAAGGTGACTCCTCACTTCCCAGGAAGGAGAACAACCTCTGACCCGGGTACAGGTCAGATAACTTCTCCCCTGCTCCAAATCCCTCCGATACTCTGAGTTCTCAATAACGGTTCAGGTCCAAGACCGAACCACATTGACCCAACGGCCCTCGGTCAGACTAACCGTTGAGCCCAACATGTCAATTCATCCCCTAATAACGTGACATCTGTCACCCGCGTCCAGCTAGCGGAAAGAAGCCGTTGCTCTGCTCATTTGTCCTGTTCTGTCCTTTTATGACCGAGGATGTTTATTCCCTCAAGTTAACCAGAACAGTTCTACTCATCTTGTTCCCCTTTGGTTCTGCGGCTTTGCCGCCGTGTCTTCGCTTTGCTCGCCCCTCGCATTCTTTGTCTTCGCCAGCCCTTCTCGACGCTTCGCTGCGTCACTCTCGCTCCTTCACTCAGCTCTCACACTCCGCCAAGCATCACTCACTTCGCCACCACTCTCTCTCACATCAACCTGTCTACCTTGGCTTCCTCGCGTCTCAGCCTATATCAGCCTCCGCGACTAACTCCCCGCACCGCTCTCGGCTACGTCACTCTGCTGACGTACTCTTGCTTGTTCCAACGCTTCTGCCTGCTTCTGCTATTGCTGTTCTCGTGCCTACATTCTTGTGACATGGTATGAGAGCATCAGGCAACATCACCTGGTGCCTTGGAATCGCGTCATCGCTTTGCCGCCATCTCTTCTCCATTACTTCTGCTGACATTCCTCTGTCGTTACTACCGTTACCTCGCGCCTCTCCACTTCGTCCGCAGCTGACAACAGCAGCTCTGCCTGACAAGTTCTCCACGCGGAAGAAACGCCTCGTCATCCTAAGAAGGCCCTGCGCCCATTTCCGCGCCCGTGGCTAACAACAGATGACGTGTCGCCCACATCAGCCGCAAGCAACTCTCGAGCCGCTGCCTACCGTCAACTACCTAGAAGCTTCCTACCGTCTGCCATCCGCTGCCCCTCATCACATCTGCCTCTGCCAGCACCTCCTCCTCTTCCATCTTGCCTCAACAGCCTCATTTGCTGATTTCTTGCTACAATCCTCCGTCCGCCTGTGTCCATCATCTCGAGGCGCCTTCTCGCATCGCCTCCTCACCTCGTCAGTAGCTGCAGCCAAAACTGCCGCCGTCAGGATATCAGACACCACCAGTCTTCCTGCTCCCATTTACGAGCCAACTGGGGAACAAGCCGTCACTCTCTTGACATCAGCGGTCTAGTGCCTCTGCCCGCTGCCTGACTCCCTCTGCCACAACCAACTTCTTCCAGCTGACAGTATATCTGATACCACCAGTCTTCCTGCTCCCATTTCCGAGCCAACCGGGGAACAAGCCGTCACTCTCCTGAAAGCAGAAGAAGTGGTTGTGTCGCTCAACCTCCCTGCCGTGTCGCATCTCCCTCCACCCGCATCGCTCTTTACCTCTCCCCTTCAGCATCATCGTCAGCCTCCAGTCTTCACTTCTCACATCATCCTCATCTGCTTCAATCAGCTCTCCTCCTCCTCCTTGTTCCAGTCTCCTCAGTTCCATCAGCCGCCCGCTCCTGCCTTGTCTCTCGTCGTCATCAGCATCCTCCGCACCGCCCTTGTATCCATCATCTTCATCAGCAGTATCTCTTCGCGCACGTGGTTTTGCCCCTATGCCCACTCATCGATGAATCGTTTCCTCTGCTTCCGAAATCGCTTCCAGCTCGGCACAAGGATCCGCCTGGTCGCATGGCCTTTTCTGTGACGACTTGCGCCCACGCCGAAACTTCCTTCAACGCATGCGGTTCGCCCCTACGCTCAATCCGTCATCATCAGCCTCCGCTTCAGCAATCATCATCAGCATCTGTGGTCAACACAAGGATCTGGACGAGCTAGTTGCCGGCTTCGTAGCAGCCTGCACCCACGCCGGTAGCAGATTTCTCGCGGCGCGTTGGCACCTGCCTTCCCCTTGCCACATCCTACTCCCCTTTTTCAATCGCGCACGTGGTCTCGCCCCTGCGCCCACTCCATATCCATCGATCCTCCGCCGCCATCCGCTTTCGCTCTGCTCGGCACAAGGACCCGCCCGGTCGCATCGCCCATTCCGCGACGACCTGCGCCCACGTCGAAAACTTCGGTAGCGCATTAGGTTCCATCCCTGCGCCATCTCTCAAGCATCAACTGTCTCCTCACTCCTCTGTATAGCTTCCTCAGCATCACCTAATCAGCACTGTCACATCGCCCATTTTCCTGCAACCTGTCTCTTCCTCACCCATTAACTCAACTACTCCAGTCTGACTTCACTCAACATCGCTGACTACACAGAACCTTGCTGCACCGCCTACCTCTCACGAATCCTTCCTCATCATGACTGACTGGGAGACGTGTCTTGTCAAATTCCCACCAGGACAAGAGCAAACCATGTTCTTCAACTCTCTCGTTCGAAACTATGGACCACTCAACTTCGACATCTTCCCAGAAAACTTCCTCATCTCACTGCCCACTCTCCACTTCTACACGACCAGTAGGGCACGCACCAACATCTTCCAGTTGTCAAGAGACTTCCTCACCATGTATTCTCCTATCTACGTCCAAGGAGAATCCATCATTGCTGCCCTGCAACCTCCATCGAGCAACTCAACCACACCAAGTAAGCAAATGGAGCAGTCGATCAGAAGGTCTCTGTGCCGCATTGCAGACACAGAATTTCATGCACACATCGATGCTCATCCTGGCAACATATGGCAGATGTGGATTGACCTTCTCAAGGCATGCCTCTGTCCACTACCAGACCCAATCATACCACCTGCGTTGCTACCAAGTAGCCTCTGTCTCAAAGGGTTTGCGCTCCATTGACACTGTTCAAGGTCGTGCTGCACTGACCAACCTCCGCACACACAAGTCCTATCTCCTTGTCACCTTGACCAAGTCACGGAGGGTGTCATAATCAAGCGACTCCGTCAAGGTGACTCCTCACTTCCCAGGAAAGAGAACAACCTCTGACCCGGGTACAGGTCAGATAACTTCTCCCCTGCTCCAAATCCCTCGGATGCTCCGAGTTCTCAATAACGGTTCAGGTCCGAGACCGAACCACCTTGACCCAACGGCCCTCGGTCAGACTAACCGTTGAGCCCAACATGTCAAGTCATCCCCTAATAACGTGACATCTCTCACCCGCGTCTGGCAAGCAGAAAGAAGCCGTTGCTCTGCTCATTTGTCCTGTTCTGTCCTTTTATGACCTAGGATGTTCATTCCCTCGCGTTAACCAGAACAGTTCTACTCATCCTGTTCCCCTTTGGTTCCGTAGCTTCGCTGCCGTGTCTTCGCTCTGCTCGCCCCTCGCATTCTTTGTCTTTGCCAGCCCTTCTCAATGCTTCGCTCCGTCACTCTCGCTCCTTCGCTTAGCTCTCACTATCCGTCAAGCATCAGTCACCTCGCCACCACTCTCTCACATCAACCTGTCTACCTCGGCTACCTCGCGTCTCAGCCTCTATCAGCCTCCGCGGCTAACTCCCCGCACCGCTCTCGGCTACGTCACTCTGCTGACGTACTCTTGCTTGTTCCAACGCTTCTACCTGCTTCTGCTACTGCTATTCTCATGCCTACATTCTTCTGACAATGGTCACTTTAAAGCCGTAGCCAGGGAAAACCTAGCAACATGGTATTTGTTCGAGTACAATTCTGAAACCAAAACCTCCAAGTGTACATGAAATACCACTCTAAGGCGTGAAGGACTCTGGCCATGGTCACTTTAAAGCCCTAGCCAGGGGAAACCTAGCAACATGGTATTTGTCTGAGTATTATCCCCGTGGTAAATTTGAATGACCAATTACCTAAAATTGAAAACTCAGAACGCCGGCCTTGTACCGTTCCACCAAATCTTCATGGACCGACTACAAGTACTTGGTAAGTCAGGTGATGTGCAAAGTTGTTGTTCTTTTTGTGTGGTTGAATGTCATTTGTTGGAAGTGGAAGTGTAAAGTACATAACCACATACTAGAAACGCATGAGGGCATAACATGAATTTAAAAGGCAATGGTCTATGTTATTGTATTTTGAATATATCTTCATGTGTAGAGGTTTATGTCAGAAGAATGCAGATACGAGAACAGTAGTAGCAGAAGCAAGCAGAAGCATCGGGACATGCAGACGTACATCAGTAGAGTGACATGAGCGAGAGCGGTTGGAGGAGTTAGTAGTGGGAGCTGATGAGGGCTGAGATGCGAGGTAGCACACGTAGACAGGTTGATGTGAGAGAGAGTGTTGGCGAGGGGAATGATGGTTGGGGGAGTATGAGAGCTGAGCGAAGGAGCGAGAGTGATGGAGCGAAGCGTTGAGAGTTGGCGAAGACAGAAAGTGCGAGGGATGGGCAGAGCGAAGACACGGCGGCGAAGCCGCGGAACCAAGGGGGAACAGGATGAGAAGAACTGTTCTGGTTAAACTAGGAGGGAATGAACATCCTCCTTATATAATAACAGAACAGGACAAATCATATGCAACGGCTTCTTGTGCACTAGCCGGACGTGCTTGCGGCCGGGCCGCTTATTACGGGATTCCTCGGTAGGATGGCCGTTGATAGGTCGAGGACCGTTAACGGCTAGTCTGTGGTGATGACCGAGTTGGTTGTAAGCCGGAGCTGAACCGTTATTGAGAGTTTAATCTCGGGTGTGTCATGCTCTGTCAGATTCATATTCCGACACCCCCCTTGAATCTGACAGACTATCTGTGTGAGTAGGTCCGTTCTATGGTAATCGAGCGTCCCAGACCCGGAGAGGAAAGGAAGTGTGACCACATGTCTCCAAGGTTCCCTGGATGTGCGTCAACAAGTGTATGGTAGGTTCTGTGCATGACTGTTTTCAGTTCTCTGCGTACTTGCTGATTTACCTCAGCGTACGACTCAGTCCGTTGTTCTGGTGGCCCAATGTGGAGCTGGTCACCAAACAGACATCCTGTTACTCCGAGATTTAGGAGAAGAACTGGGTAGAGGAACCTGTACACCTGCTCGACCCATTCTTGTGTTTGTGCCCATCCTTCATATCGTCCAAAGGCGAGCAGAGGGTCAAGTACTTCTGCCATTGTAGGCAAAGTTGTCATGTTGGTGCAGACGCCCTTGAGCCAATGACGCCACCACCCTTGATGAAGTATTCTGAGCCAAAGCATCGGGGTGGTGTGAGCTGTTCTGAAGTGATGGTGATAGGAGGGATGCACAAGAGGTCGAAGTTGGTCACATGCTGCTTCAAAGGTGATTCGTTGGATGTTCGTGGAATAGTCGTCCATTGCTGGGATTTGTCTGTCAGTGTTGTACTCGACAGATCCTCGGAGCAGGTTGACGAGTGAATGCTCATGAGCTGACCATCCAGCAGCGTGTGTCAGGACAGAGGCAGACCATGTGTGTACGTTGGAACCGTCTTCGGCGAGTATGTCATTTTGGGGAAGAGGTGGAGTGGCCATGACGGTGGTTGGTGTGGAAGTTCGTCGAAGGCACAAGGTACAGGTAGTTGGTAAAGCAGTTGAGTTGAGTAGAGGATGAAGCTGATGGCAGGGAACGATAAATGGCAAGGTAGATGCAGGGGTGAAGTTCGAAATTCTCAGCGTGGACGCAGATTGTCGCAGAATCAGGCGATACGACCGGGCAGATCCTTGTGCTGCGCTGAGCGGATGACAGAGGAGAGATGATAGATGATGGAGTGGGTGCAGGGGCGGACCGTGTGCGCTGAAGGAAGCTTCGACGTGGGCGTAGGTCGTCGCGAAAGAGGCGATGCGACCGGGCAGATCCTTGTGCCGAGCTGAAAGTGATGCGATGTGGAGGAGACGATTGATTGATAAGTGGGCGCAGGGGCGAGCCGCGTGCGCTGATGGAAGTTTCAACGTGGGCGCAGGTCGTCGCAACTCGAGCAATGCGACCGGGTAGATCCTTGTGCACTGCTGAAGTTGATGCTGAAACGGAGAAGATGATTGATGGAGGAGTGGGCGCAGGGGCGAAACCTCGTGCGATGCAAAGTTTCGGCGTGGGCTCAGGTCGTCGCGGAAGAGGCGATGCGACCGGGCGGATCCTTGTGCTGAGCTGAGGTTGATGCTAAAACGGAGGAAACGATTGATGGATGAGTGGGCGTAGGGGCGAAACCACGTGCGTTGCGAAGTTTTCAGCGTGGGCGCAGGTCGTCGAGGAAAAGGCGATGCGACCGGGCGGGGCATTGTGCCGAGCTGAGAACGGAAGCTGAAGAAGCGATTGATTGATGAGTGGGCGCAGGGGCAAAACCACGTGCGTTGAAGGATGTTTTGGCGTGGACGCAGGCCGTCACAGAAAAAGGCGATGCGGCCGGGCGGATCCTTGTGCCGAGATGGAAGCGATTTACGGAAGCGGAGGAAGCGATTGATTGATGAGTGGGCGCAGAGGCGGAACCACGTGCGCGATAAAGCGATGCTGATGATGCTAATGCTGATGATGGATGGAAGGGCGACGCGGAGGATGCTGAAGATGGATGCGAAGGCGGCACGGATGATGCTAATGGCGGAGAGACGGAGATGAGGCAGGAACGGGCGACTGATGAAGTTGAGAGGACTGGAGCGAGGAGGAGGAGGAATGATGGAGGTGGTTGAAGACGAAGACCGAGGGCTGATGATGATGGAGAAGACGGGAGGCAGAGGGCGACGCAAGCGGAGAGAGTCGAGATGAGATGCGACACGGCAGATGGAGACGATGCGGTAGAAAGGCAGAGCGACGCAACTGCTTCTTTTCAGCGTTCAGGAGAGTGACGGCCTGTTCCCCAGTTGGCTCGGAAGTGGGAGCAGGAAGACTGGTGGTGTCTGATATCCTGTCAGCTGAAAAGGTTGGTTGCGGTAGAGGGAGTCAGGCAGCGGGCAGGGACACTGAGCTGCTGATGCCAGGAGAGTGGCGGCTTGTTCCCAAGTTGGCTCGGAAATGGGAGCAGGAAGACTGGTGGTGTCCGATATCCTGATAGCGGCAGTTTTGGCTGCAGCTGCTGACGAGGCAAGAAGGCGATGCGAGAAGGCGGCTCGAGATGACGGATGCGGGCAAGATGAGGATGACAGTGAGGATGCAGTAGATGAAGCTGATGAGGCAAAGCGAAGGAGGAGGAGATGCTGGTGAAGGCAGATATGATGAGGGGTAGCGGATGTCAGAGAGCAGCAAGCTTCTTGGTAGTTGACGGCAGGCGGCCGCTTGAGAGTTGCTTGCGGCTGATGCAGGCGACTCGTCATCGGTTGTTAGCCACAAGCGCGGAAATGGGCGTAGGGCCTTCTTAGGATGACAAGACGTTTCTTCAGCGTAGAGAACTCGTCAGGCAGAGCTCCTGATGTCAGCTGCGGACGAAGCGGCGAGGCGCGAGATGGCGGTAGCAGTGGCAGGAGAAAGTGAGTCGAACTAGCGAAGCAAGGGTATCGGCAGAGCGAAAACGCGGTTACGGGACTCCAGGTGATGTTTGCCTGAAGCTCTAATACCATGTCAGAAGAATGCAGATACGAGAACAACAATAGTAGAAGCAAGCAGAAGCATCGGGACATGTAGATGTACGTCAGCAGAGTGACGTGAGCGAGAGCGGTTCGAGGAGTTGGTCGCGAGAGCTCATGAGGGCTGAGATGCGAGGTAGCACATGTAGACAGGTTGATGTGAGAGAGAGTGCTGGCGAGGGAAATGATGGTTGGGGGAGTATGAGAGCTGAGCGAAGGAGCGAGAGTGACGGAGCGAAGCGTTGAGAGGTGGCGAAGACAGAAAGTGCGAGGGATGGGCAGAGCGAAGACACGGCGGCGAAGCCGCGGAACCAAGGGGGAACAGGATGAGAAGAACTGTTCTGGTTAAACTAGGAGGGAATGAACATCCTCCTTATATCATAACAGAACAGGACAAATCATATGCAACGGCTTCTTGTGCACTAACCGGACGTGCTTGCGGCCGGGCCGCTTATTAGGGGATTCCTCGGTAGGATGGCCGTTGATAGGTTGAGGACTGTTAACGGCTAGTCAGTGGTGATGACCGAGTTGGTTCTAAACCGGAGCTGAACCGTTATTGAGATTTTAATCTCGGGTGTGTCATGCTCTGTCAGATTCATATTCGGACAGTTTATTGTGTTCTTTGTGTCATGTCGTGTCGTGTCGTGTCGTGTCGTGTCGTGTCGTATCTGTCAAAAGAATGTAATGAGTAAGGATGCCAGGAGTAGAAGCGAGCAGAAGCAATGGGACGGACAGGAGTGAAGTAGAGCAGAGCGGTGCATGCGGATCTAAGGAGTTAGTCGCAGGGCTTCGAGAGGAGGCGAGCCACTGGAGCTCCGAGGTAGACAGAGTGCAAAGCGGAGATCGTGAGAGTGAGACGAGGGAGGTGACGAGAGCGAAAGGTTGAGGACGGCAAGGCGAAGAGCTGTGAGGGGACAGTGGTGGGCGAAGGCAATCGAAGGGAGAGACGAGCAGGGCGAGGACACGGCGGCAAAGCCGCGGAACCAAGAGGGAACAGGATGAGCACAACTGTTTTGGTTAACTCGAGGGAATGAACATCCTCGGTATAAAAAGGACAGAACAGGACAAATGAGCAAAGCAACGGCTTCTTTCCGCTAGCCAGACGCGGGTGACAGGAGTCACTTTATTAGGGGATGATTTGACCGAAGGGTCTAAACGGTTGAGCGACCGGAGAGCCGTTGGACAAGGTGGTTCAGTCATTGGACTTGAACCGTTATTGAGACCGAGATATTTTCTTCTCTTGTCAAGGCTTCATTTCTGACACCCCCCTTGAAGCTTGACAAGAGGTAAGAGAGCAAGAGGCAGATAAGGGGTAGTAGCGCTCCCAGTATTCCACCCCATTGGAGGATGTGGGAGATTGGGGAGTGCAAGGCCGTTCTTCAATGGCTCGAAGTTTTGCTTCTTCCTCCATTCTCCTGTGATCTCGGATGAAGGGTTGCAGCTGGAATCGTCGTTCCTCAAGAATTTCACTGTATGGGGGAGGGTCAAGTGCAGTCCGACGAGGATCAGGGGATTTTGCTCCTCTGCTTGAGCAGTAATCCTTGAGGGCATGGATGGTCCGGAAGACAGCCTGATGACGATGTGCTGCAATGATGGGGTGGAATTTGGTCGTAAGTGCTTCTGTAGAGAAGTCCTCGCAGTTGAGTTTGGGCGATGCCATACTCCCTCCTTCCTCGTGCGGTTCTGCGGGCTTCTCTGCTTCCAACATTTCGTGGCACGTCAAGGAGATTATATTCGTATATGTCCGGGGTGGCGATTTCACGACACAGTTGGCGGCGCCATCGCTCAAAGTTGTGGCTCCCATCAGGTGCGAAGCAGAGTGGAGAAATGTTGTCGGTTAGGGAGGCAACTTCATTGTAAAGTAGGATGGTGCGTCGTTGCTCTTCCATCGAGGAGGAGGAGTGTTGATTGCTAATGAGGGAGAGGGGACGATCAGAAATTTGAGGACAATAGGTTTTGCAAGAGGGTTGATGGTGATGCAATGGAGCAGATGTTGCAGATGAATGATGGAGGAGGAAGAGGATGGTGGAATGGGGCACATTTGACTTGTGGAAGTTTCGGCGTGGGCACAGGTCGTCGCGGAGCGAACGATGCCACCGGGCGGATCTTTGTGCCGAGCAGAAGGAGTGAGAGCGGATGACGGAGAAACGATGATTGACGGGGTGAGCGCAGGGGTGGAACCACGTGCGCTGCGGACGTTTTCGGCGTGGGTGTAGGTCATCACAAAACAGGTGATGTCATCGGGCGGATCCTTGTGCCGAGCAGAGGATGATTGCTGATGGCGGAGAACGATTGATGATAGAGTGGGCGCAGGGCAAAACCACGTGCGCAGCTGAAATAGGGGGGTAGGATGCGGCAAGGGGAAGGCTGATGCCAATGCGCCGCGAGGAATCTGTTTTCAGCGTGGGTGCAGGCTGCTGCGAAGCGGGCAGCTAGCTCGTGGCGATCCGGTTAGTGGCCACAGATGCTGCTGCTGAGGAGGCGAAAGCTGATGAAATAGAAGTGGGCGCACGGGCGAAACCACGTGCGCTGTGGAAGAGTTCGGCGTGGGCGCAGGTCGTCGCGGAGCTGGCGATGCGACCGGGCAGATCCTTGTGCCAAGCAGAGGATGATGAGGATGAAGCCATGCTGAAAGAGATGACCGATGACTTAGTGGGCGCAGGGGCGGAACCACGTGCGCTGCGGAGGCTAATGAGGAGAGTTGATGCGGAGGCAGTGCGGACGATGCTGAGGACAAAGGGTGACTTGAGGGAGGCAAATGAGGCTGAGATGAGGAAGGAGGCTTGAGTGGAGATGACAAGGAGAACAGGCAGCAAATGCAGATGCAGATGGAGATGACTCAAAGAGGAAGGAAGGGACAGCTGGCGGAGGATGGAGGTCGCGGGAGCGAGAGGATGACGGCGGGGTGGAAAGCACAGGCGAGGCAACCAAGTACTCCGCTAATCAGGAGAGTGACGGCTTACTCCCCAGTTGGCCTGAGACCGACGGGCAGGAAGACTGGTGGTGTCCGATGTCCCGGCAGCGAGAGAACTGCGGTTGCAGAGGAAGAGGTCGTATGTCAGGCAGAGGCACTGGTCCGCTGATGTCAGGAGAGTGACGGCTTGTTCCCAAGTTGGATCGCAATGGGAGCAGGGAGACTGGTGGTGTCCGATATCCTGACAGTAGCAGTTGTACCGCTGCTACTGACAACGCGAGAAGGCGGTGCGGGGAGGCGGCACAGTGAGGCGATGGAAGTGAGGAAGCTGGCACGGATGAATCAGATGGAGGAGACGAGACGGCTGAAGGAAGATAAGAAGGGCGGAGGTGCTTGCAAGGCTGAGGAGACGAGAGGCAACAGATGGTGAGCAGCAAGAAGCTTCTTAGAAGTTGACAGTGGGCGGCGACTCGGGAGCTGCTTACAGCTGTTCTGCATGGCAAGTCACCAATTGTTGGCCACAGGCGCGGAATGGGCGCAGGGCTTCCTTTGGATGACGAGGCGTTGCTTTAGCGCAAGGAGCATTTCAAATGGTGCAGCTGATGTCAGCTGCTCATGAAGTGGAGGGATGCGCAGTGGCGGTAACAGCAGCAGAGGAGGGCAGAATTGAGAGGGAATCAAATGGTGGCGGCAGAGGGATGACTCGGTTACGGGGCACCATGTGATGTCGCCTGTTTCTCTGATACCATGTTAGAAGAATGCAATGAGTAAGGACGCCAGAAGCAGAAGTGAGCAGAAGCAATGGGACATATAGGAGTGAAGTAGAGCAGTACGGTGCATGCGGATCCAAGGAGTTAGTCTCAGGGTCACGAGAAGAGGCGAGCCACTGGAGCTCCGAGGTAGACAAAGTGCAGAGCGGAGATCGTGAGAGCGAGACGAGGGAGGTGACGAGAGCAAAAGGTTGAGGACGGCGAAGCGAAGAGCTGTGAGGGGACAGTGGTGGGCGAAGGCAATCGTAGGGAGAGGCGAGCAGGGCGAGGACACGGCGGCAAAGCCGCGGAACCAAGAGGGAACAGGATGAGCACAACTGTTCTGGTTAACTCGAGGGAATGAACATCCTCGGTATAAAAATGACAGAAGAGGACAAATGAGCAAAACAAGGGCTTCTTTCCACTAGCCGGACGTGGGTGATAGGTGTCACTTTATTAGGGGATGACTTGACCGAAGGGTCTAAACGGTCGAGCGACCGGAGAGCCGTTGGGCAAGGTGGTTCAGTCATTGGACTTGAACCGTTATTGAGACCGAGATATTTTCTTCTCTTTTCAAGGCTTCATTTCTGACAGTATCGTGTCGTGTCGTGTCATCTCTGTTGTGTTGTATTGTGTCATGTCATGTTGTGTTGTGTCGTGTCGTGTTGTGTCGTGTCGTGTCGTGTCATGTCATGTCGTGTCGTGTCGTGTCGTGTCGTTTCGTGTCGTATCATGTCTCGTCATGTTGTGTCATGTCGTGTCATGTCGTGTCGTGTCGTGTCGTGTCCTGTCATGTCGTGTCATGTCGTGTCGTGTCATGCCGTGTCGTATCGTGTCATGTAGTGTCGTGTTGTGTGATGTCGTGACGTGTCCTGTCAAGTCGTGTCGTGTCGTATCGTGTCAAGTCATGTTGAATCATACCGTGTCGTGTCGTGTCATGTGGTGTTGTATCGTGTCATGTTGTGTCGTGTCGTGTCGTGTCATTGTAAGACTGTGATTTTGAGACGATCGTTTTGAGACTGTCCTTCTTAGAATGTCATCGTGAGACTGTCATTTTGATACTGTCATTTTGATACTGTCATTTTGAGACAATCATTTTGAGATAGTCATTTAAGACTTTTTGTTTTAGACTGTTATTTTGAGACTATCATTTTGAGAATGTCACTTGAGACTTTCATTTTGAGTCTCTCATTTTGAGACTGTCATTTTTAGACTGTCATTTTGAGATTGTCATTTTGAGACTGTTATTATAAGACGAGCATATTGATACAGTCATTTTGAGACTGTTATTTTGAGACTCTCAAATTGAGATTGTCATTTTCAGACTCTCATTTTGAGACTGCCATTTCGAGATTGTCATTTTCGGACTGTCATGTTGATACTGTCATATTGAGACTGTCATTTTTAGACTGTCATTTTGAGACAATCATTTTGAAACTGTCATTTTAGAACTGTCATTTTGAGACTGTCATTTTGAGACAGTTATTTTGAGACTGTATTTTTGAGACTATCTATGTGAGGCCGTCATTTTGAGACTCGTTTTGACATTGTTATATTGAGACCGTCATTTTGAGACTCTCATTTTTGGACTGTGAATTTGAGACTCTCATATTGAGATTATCATTTTGAGACTGTCATATTGAGAGAATCATTTGAGACTATCCTTTTGATACTCTCATATTGAGACTGTCATTTTGAGACTATCATTTTGAGTGTGTCATTTTGAGACTATTATCTTGAAACTATCATTTGAGACTGTCATTTTGGGACTGTCATTTTGAGACTGCCATTTTGAGACCATCACTTTGAGACTATCATTTTGAGTGTGTCATTTTGAGACTATTATCTTGAAACTATCATTTGAGACTGTCATTTTGGGACTGTCATTTTGAGACTGCCATTTTGAGACCATCACTTTGAGACTATCCTTTTGAAACTGTCATTTGAGACTGTCATTTTTTTTTAATTTCATTTTGAGACTTTTATTTTGAGACTGTCGTTTTTAGACTGTCATTTGAAGATAGCCATTTTGAGACTGTCATTTGAGACTGTCATTTTGAGACTGTCATTTTGAAAATGCCACTTTGAGACTGTTATTTTGATACCGTCATGTTGAGATGGTCATTTTGAGATGGTCATTTTGCGACTGTCATTTTGAGACTCATGTTGGAGGCCGTCTTTTTGAGACTTTCATTTTGAGACTGTCATTTTGAGACAGTGATTTGAAGGTTGTCATTTCAAGAGTGTCGTTTTGAGACTGACATTTAGAGGCTCTCATTTTGAGACTCAATTTTTGAGACTTTCCAATTTGTGGCTGTTATTTTGAGACTGTCATTTTGAGACTATCATCTTGAGACTGTCATCTTGAGACTGTCATTTTCAGACTGTCATTTTGATACTCTCATGTTGAGAGCGTCATTTTGAGACTATCATTTTGAGACTGTCGTTTTGAAACTGTTATTTTTAAGATTGTCATTTTGGGACCGTCATTTTGAGAATGTCATTTTGAGAATGTCATTTTGAGACTGTCATTTTGTGACGGTCACTATGAGACTGTCATTTGAGACTGTCATTTTGAGATTGCTATTTTAAGACTGTCATTTTGAGACTGTCATTTTGTGACGGTCACTATGAGACTGTCATTTGAGACTGTCATTTTGAGATTGCTATTTTAAGACTGTCATTTTGAGACTATGAGTTCAGACTTTCAGATTGAGACTGTCAATTTTGGACTATCATTTAGATACCCTCATATATTACGACTGTCATTTTGTGGCCGTTATTTTGGGATTGTCATTTTCAGATTGTCATTTTCAGATTGTCATTTTGAGACTGTCATTTTTTCAGTGTCATTTTGAGGTCTCAAAATGACAGTCTCAATATGACAGTCTCAAAATGTCAGTCCCATTTGACAGTCTCAAATGACAGTTTTTATATGATAGTCACAAAATGAAAGTCTCAAAATGACAATATTAAAGTGACAATTTCTAAATGGCACATTCAAAATGATAGTCTCAAAATAACAGTCTCAATATGAGAGTATCAAAATGACAGTCCCAAAATGACAGTCTCAAAATGACAGTCTCAATATAAATGTCTCAGATCACAGTCTCAAAATGACAGTCTCAAAATGACAGTCTCAAATGACAGTATCAAATGACAGTCTCAAAATGACAGTCTCAAAGTGACGGTCCCAAAATGATAGTCTCAAAATGACAGTCTCAAAATGAAAATCTCAAAATGGCAGTCTCAAAATGATAGTTTCAAAATAAAAGTCTCAAAATGACAGTCTCAAAGTGACGGTCCCAAAATGATAGTCTCAAAATGACAGTCTCAAAATGAAAATCTCAAAATGGCAGTCTCAAAATGATAGTTTCAAAATAAACGTCTCAAAATGACAGTCTCAACATGAGAGTATCAA
The DNA here is from genome assembly GCA_023375785.1 of Penium margaritaceum. Classification (NCBI taxonomy): domain Eukaryota; kingdom Viridiplantae; phylum Streptophyta; class Zygnematophyceae; order Desmidiales; family Peniaceae; genus Penium; species Penium margaritaceum. Next base: position 580,208 of record SZWC01000130.1, on the reverse strand, counting down.
AATGACAATCTCAAAACAATTGTCTCAAAATGACAGTGTCAAAATGACAATCTCAAAATGAGAGTCTCAAATTCACGTCGTAAAATGACAGTCTCAACATGAGAGTATCAAAATGACAATCTCAAAACAATTGTCTCAAAATGACAGTGTCAAAATGACAATCTCAAAATGAGAGTCTCAAATTCACGTCGTAAAATGACAGTCCCAAAATGACAGTCTGAAAGTGAGAGTCTCAAAATGATGGTCTCAGATAGTCAGTCTCAAAATTGCAGTCTCAAAATAACAGTATTAAAATGATAATATCAAAATGACAGTCTCAAAATGAGAGTCTCAAAATGATACTCTCAAATTAAAGGTCTAAAAATGACACTTTCATAATGATAGTCTCAAAATGACAGTGTGAAAATGACAGTCCCAAAATGACAAACTCAAGATGGCAGTTTCAAACTGACAGTCTCAAAATGACAGTCACAATATGAGGGTATCAAAATGACAATCCAAAATTGCCAGTCTCAAAATGACAGTCTCGATATCAAAGTCTGAAATCACAGTCTGAAAATGATAGTCTCAAAATAACAATCTCAAAATGACAATCTCAAAGTGACAGTCTCAAAATGACAGTCTCAAAATGACAGTCTCAAAATAAAAGACTCAAAATAACAGTCTAAAAATTAACAGTCTCAAAACGACAATCTCAAAATGATAGTCTCAAAAGAACGGTCTCAATATGCGAGTATCACAATGATAGTCTCAAAATGACAGTCTCAAGATGACAGTCTCAAAATGAGAATCTCAAAATGGCAGTCTCAAAACGACAGTCTCAATATAAATGTCTCACATCACAGTCTCAAAAAGACAGTCTCAAAATAAAAATCTTAAAATGACAGTTTCAAAATGATAGTTTGAAAATAACAGTCTCAAAATGATAGTCTCAAAATGACACACTAAAAATGATAGTCACAAAATGACAGTCTCAACATGAGAGTATCAAAATGACAATCTCAAAACGATTGTCTCAAGTGACAGTGTCAAAATGACAATCTCAAAATGACAGTCTCAACATGAGAGTATCAAAATGACAATCTCAAAACGATTGTCTCAAGTGACAGTGTCAAAATGACAATCTCAAAATGAGAGTCTCAAATTCACAGTCCTAAAATGATAATCTCAAAATGACAGTCTCAAAATGAGATTCTCAAAATGATGGTCTAAAACAGTCAGTTCCAAATTTACAGTCTCAAAGTAACAGTCCTAAAATGATTATATCAAAATGATAGTCTCAAAATGAGAGTCCCAAAACAATAGACTCAAATTAAAAGTCTCAAAATGACACTGTCAAAATGACAGTCTCAAAATGACAGTCTCAAAATGACAGTCCCAAAATGACAGACTCAAGATGGAAATTTCAAACTGACAGTCTCAAAATGACAGTCACAATAGGAGGGTATCAAAATGACAATCTAAAATTGATAGTCTCAAAATGAAAGTCTCAATATGAAAGTCTGATTTCATAGTCTCAAAATGATAGTCTCAAAATAACATTCTCAAAATGACAGCCTCGAAATGACAGTCTCAAAATTGACAGTCTTAAAATAAAAGTCTCAAAACGACAGTCTCAAAATGATAGTCTCAAAATGACAGTCTCAATATGAGAGTATCAATATGACACTCTCAAAATGACAGTCTCAAGATGACAGTCTCAAAATGATAGTCTCAAAATGACATTCTCAAAATAATAGTCGCAACACGAAAGTCTCAAAAATTGAGTCTCAAAGCGAGAGTCTCTAAATGTCAGTCTCAAAATGAAAGTCTCAAAATGACAAACCTTCAAATCACTGACTCAACATGAAAGTCTCAAAATGAAAGTCTTAAAAAGTCTCCAACATGAGTCTCAAAATAAAAGTCTCAAAATGACCGTCTCAAAATTATCGTCTCAAAATGACAGTATAAAAAAAGTAGTCTCAAAATGGCAGTTTCAAAAAGACAGTCTCATAATGACAGTCTCAAATGACAGTCTCAAATGACTATCTTCAAATGAAAGTCTCAAAACAACAGTCTCAAAATGAATGTCTCAAAATGATAGTTTCAGAATAATGACAGTCTCAAATGACAGTCTCAAATGACTATCTTCAAATGAAAGTCTCAAAACAACAGTCTCAAAATGAATGTCTCAAAATGATAGTTTCAGAATAATGACAGTCTCAAATGACAGTCTCAAAATGACAGTCTCAAAGTGACATTCTCAAAATGACAGACTCAAAATGACAGTCTCAAATGACAGTCTCAAAATGATAGTCTCATAGTGACGTTCTCAAAATGACAGGCTCAAAATGACAGTCTCAAATGACAGTCTTAGAATGACAGTCTCAAAATGACAGTCTCAAAACAAAAATCTCAACCTAACAGTCTCAAAATGATAGTTTCAAAATAATAGTCTCAAAATGACAGTCTCAAAATGACACACTAAAAATGACAGTCTCAAAATGACAGTTTGAAAATGAGTCTCAAAATGATAGTCTTAAATCAAAAGTCTCAAAATGACACTGTCAAAATTACAATCTCAAAATGACAGTCTGAAAATGACACACCCAAAATGACAGGCTCAAGATGGCAGTTTCAAACTAACAGTCTAAAAATGATAGTCAAACATTGACAGTTTCAGAATGACAGTCTCAATATGAAAGTTTGAAATCACAGTCTGAAAATGACAGTCTCAAAATAACAGTCTCAAGTTGACAGTCCCAAAATGACAGTCTCAAAGTGACGGTCTCAAAATGACAGTCTCAAAATGACAGTTTCAAAATGGCGGTCTCAAAATGACAGTCTCAAAATGAGAGTCTCAAAATGACAGTCTTACCAATAACAGTCTCAAAACGACACACTCAAAATGATAGTCTCAACATGACGGTCTCAATATGAGAGTATTAAAATGTCAATCTCAAAATGACAGTCTCAAAATGACAATCTCAAGATGACAATCTCAAAATGATAGTCTCAAAATGACAGTCTCATAATAACAGTCGTAAAACGAAAGTCTCAAAATTTGAGTCTGAATATGAGAGTCTCTAAATTTCAGTCTCAAAAGGAAAGTCTCAAAATGACAGCCTTCAAATCACTGTCTCAAAATGACAGTCTCAAAATGACCGTTTCAAAATGACCGTCTCCAACATGAGTCTCAAAATGAGTGTCTCAATTTGACTGTCTCCAAATGACAGTATCAAAATAATAGTCTCAAAATGGCAGTTTCAAATGACAGTCTCAAAATGACAGTCTCAAATGACTATGTTCAAATGACAGTCTCAAAACAACAGTCTCAAGATGTAAGTCTCAAAATGACAGTTTCATAAAAATAGTCTAAAAATGACAGTATCAAACTGAAAGTCTCAAGATGATAGTCTCAAAATGATAGTCTTAAAATGATAATTTAAAAGTGATAGTCTCAAAATTACAGTAATAAATTGACAGTCTCAAAATGACAGTCTCAAAATGACGATGTATAAAGGACAATCTCAAAATGATAGTCTCAAAACGAGAGTCTCAAACTGACAGTCTTTCAATGATAGTCTCAAAATGACAATTTCAATAGAGAGTCTCAACATGACGTTCTTAAAATGATATTCTTAAAATGACATCATGAAACTTTCAGTCTCCAAAGTAACATTTTCTAAATGGCAGTCTCAAAATGTCTGTCTTAAAATGATAGTCTCAAGATGATGGTAACAAAATGACGGTCTCAAAATGACAGTCTCAAAATGACATCTTTTAAATGACAATCGTAAGATGATAGTCTCAAAATGAGTGTCTCAAAATGAGTGTCTTAAAATTACAGTCTCAAAATGACAGTCTCAAAAAGAAAATCTCAAAATGAGAGTCTCAATATGACAGTCTTCAATATGACAGTCTAGAAATGGTAGTCTCAATTCATAGTCTCAAGATGGCAGTCCACAAATGATAGTCTAAAAATGACAATATATAAATGACAGTTTCAAAATAACAATCTTAAAATGACAGTCTCAAAATGACAGCCTCCAAATCAGCGTCTCAAAATGACAGTCTCAAAATGTCACTCTCAAAATTACAATGTCAAATGACAGTCTCAAAATGACGGTCTCAAAATGACAGTCTTAAAACAATTGTCCTTTTTCAACATCTCAAAATGATGGACGCAAAATGACGGTTTCAAAATGACGGTCTCAAAATGATGGTCTCAAATCTTAATATGAGTCTCGATATGACAATCTCAAAAGGACAGTCTTGTCATTTTGTGGCTTTCATTTTCAAAGTGTCATTTTTAGCCTGTCATTTTTAGGCTTTCATTTTGATAGTCAGTTTGAGGCTCTCATTTTGAGACTGTCATTTTGATTTTTTCATACTGAGACAGTCATTTTGAGATCGTCATTTGAGGTTGTTATTTTAAGACCGTCATTTTGAGACTATTGTGTTGAGACTGTCATTTTGAGACCGTTTTTAGACTGCCATTTTGAGACTCTCATTTTGAGACTGTCATTCTGAGACTGTCATTCTAAGGCTGTCATTCTGAGACTGTAATTCCGAGACTATCATTCTGAGATTGTCATTTTGAGACTGTCCTTTTGAAACTATCATTTTGAAACTGTCATTTTGAGACCGTCATTTTGAGACCGTCATTTTTGGAACTTCCTTTTCGAGACTGTCATTTTGCGACTGTCATTTTAAGACTGACACTTTGAGACCGTCATTCTGACACTATCACTTTGAGAACGTCATTTTGAGACCGTCATTTTGAGACCGTCATTTTGAGAGTTTCATTTTGAGACTTCTATTTTAAGACTACCGTCTGAAAATGATAGACTCAAAATGACGGTCTCAAAATGACGGTCTCAAAATGACGGTCTCAAAATGACAGTCTCAAATTGACAATCTCAAAATGACAGTCTCAAAATGATAGTCTCAAAATGACAGTCTCAAAATGACAGTCTCAAAATGATAGTTTCATAATGAAAGTCTTAACGTGAAAGTTTCAAAATGATAGTTTCAAAATGATAGTCTCAAAATGAGTCTTTAAATGACATTCTCAAAGTGTCTGTCTCAAATTTACAGTCTCAAAATAAAAGTCTCAAAATGATAGTGTCAAAGTGACAATCTCAAAATGATAATCTCAAAATGATAGTCTCAAAATGATAGTCTCAAAATAACAGTCGCAAAATGAAAGTCGCAACAATTGAGTCTGAAAATGAGAGTCTCTCAATGTCAGTCTCAAAATGACAGTCTCAAAATGACTATGCTCAAATGACAGTCTAAAACTGACAGTCTCAAAAGGAAAGTCTCAAAATGAAAGTTTCAGAAAAATAGTCTCAAAATGATAGTATCAACCTGAAAGTCTCAAAATGACAGTCTCAAAGTGACAGCCTAAAAATGATAGTCTCAAAATGATAGTCTCAAAATGATAGTCTCAAAATGATAGTTCACAAGTGATAGTCTCAAAATTACGGTCTTAAAACAACAGTCTAAAAATGACAGTCTCAAAATGACAGTCTCAAAATGATAGTCTCAAAATGATAGTCTCAAAATGATAGTTCACAAGTGATAGTCTCAAAATTACGGTCTTAAAACAACAGTCTAAAAATGACAGTCTCAAAATGACAGTCTCAAAATGACAGTCTCAAAATGACAGTCTCAGGATAAAGTCTCAAAATAACAGTCTTAAAATGATAGCCAGAAAATGACAGTCTCAAAATGATGATAAATGATAGTCTCAAAATGACAGTCTAAAAATGAGAGTCTCAAAAAGAGAGTCTTTCAATGATAGTCTCAAAATGACAATCTCAATAGAGAGTCTCAATCTGACGTTCTCAAAATGATAGTCTCAAAATTACATTTTCTAAATGATAGGCTCAAGATGTCTGTCTCAAAATGATAGTCTCAAGATGACAGCCTCAAACTGACTGTCTCTAAATGACAGTCTCAAACTGACTGTCTCTAAATGACAGTCTCAGAATGATAATCTCAAAATGACAGTCTCAAAATGACAGTCTCAAAATGATAGTCTCAAAGTGACGCTCTCAAAACGAGAGTTTCAAAACAATAGTATCAAAATGACAGTCTCAAAATGAGAGTCTTAATATGACATTCTTCTATATGACAGTCCAATAATGACTGTCTCTAATGACGGTCTCAAAACGACGATCTCAAAGTTACAGTCTTAAAATGACAGTCTCCAAATGATAGTCTCGAAATGATTGTCCCAAAATGACACTGTCAAAATTATAGCCTCAAAATAACAGATTGAAAACGAAAGTCTCAAAATGACAGTCTCAAAATGATAGTCTCGAAATGATTGTCCCAAAATGACACTGTCAAAATTATAGCCTCAAAATAACAGATTGAAAACGAAAGTCTCAAAATGACAGTCTCAAAATGACAGTCTTAAAATGATAGTCTTAAAATGACAGTCTCAAGATGATAGTTTCAATGTAAAAGTTTTAAATAATAGTCCCAAATGACACTTCAAATTTGATAGTCTTAAAATGACTGTCATAAAATGACAATCTCAAAATGATAGTCTCGGAATGAAAACATTAAAATGTCAGTCTCAAAACAATAATCTCAAAATGATAGTATCAAAATGATAGTCTCAAAATGACAGTCTTAATTTGATAGTCTCAAAATGACAGTCTCAAAATGACAGTTCCCAAATGATAGTCTCAAAGGACTATTTTTATATGACACTCTCAAAATGACAGTCTCAAAATGACAGTTTCAAAATGACAGTCTCCAACATGAGTCTCAAAATGAGTCTCTCAAATTGACTGTCTCCAAATGACATTATCAAAATAATAGTCTCAAAATGACAGTTTCAAATTGACAGTCTCAAAATGACAGTCTCAAATGACAGTTTCAAAATGACTATGTTCAAATGACAGTCTCAAAACAACAGTCTCAAAATGTAAGTCTCAAAATGACAGTTTCAGAAAAACAGTCTCAAAATGACAGTATCAAATTGAAAGTCTCAAAATAATAGTCTCAAAATGATAGTCTCAAAATGATAATTTAAAACTGATAGTCTCAAAATGACAGTATCAAATTGAAAGTCTCAAAATAATAGTCTCAAAATGATAGTCTCAAAATGATAATTTAAAACTGATAGTCTCAAAATTACAATCTTAAAATGATAGTCTCAAAATGATAGTCTCAAAATGACAGTCTCAAAATGACGCTTTCAAAATGACAGTCTCAAAATGACGAAGTATAAAAGACAGTCTCAAAATGATAGTCTCAAAACGAGAGTCTCAAAATGACAGTCTTTCAATGATAGTCTCAAAATGACAATTTCAATAGAGAGTCTCAACATGACGTTCTTAAAATGATACACATTAAATGACATCATGAAAATTTTAGTCTCAAAATAACATTATCTAAATGACAGTCTCAAAATGTCTGTCTTAAAATGATAGTCTCCAGATGACAGTAACAAAATGACGGTCTCAAAATGACAGTCTCAAAATGACAGTCTCAAAATGTCTGTCTTAAAATGATAGTCTCCAGATGACAGTAACAAAATGACGGTCTCAAAATGACAGTCTCAAAATGACATCTTTTAAATGATAATCTTAAAATGATAGTCTCAAAATTAGTCTCTCAAAATGAGTGTCTTAAAATAACAGTATCAAAATGACAGTCTCAAAAAGAAAATCTCAAAATGTGAGTCTCAATAAGACAGTCTTCAATATGACAGTCTAGAAATGATAGTCTCAATTGATAGTCTCAAGATGGCAGTCTACAAATGATACACTAAAAATGACAGTATAGAAATGACAGTTTCAAAATGACAATCTTAAAGTGATAGTCTCAAAATGATAGGCTCAAAATGATAGTCTCAAAGTGAGAGTCTTAGAATGATAGTCTCAAAATGAAAGTCTCTAATTTGACAGTCTCAAAATGATTGTCTCAAAATGTCAGTCCCAAAACTACAGTCTCAAATGATAGTCTCAAACTGATGGTCTCAAAATGACGATCTCGAAATGACAGTCTGAAAAAGACAATCTCAAAATGACAGTCTCAAAATGACAGTCTCAAAATGACAGTCTCAAAATGATAGTTTCAAAATGAAAGTCTTAACGTGAAAGTCTCAAAATGACAGTTTCAAAATGATAGTCTCAAAATGAGTCTTAAAATGACATTCTCAAAATGTCTGTCTCAAACTTACAGTCTCAAAATAACAGTCTCAAAATGATAGTGTCAAAGTGACAATCTCAAAATCACAGTCTCAAAATAACAGTCTCAAATGGAGAGTCTCAAAATGACAATCTCAAATAAACAGTCTCAAAATGACAGTCTCAAAGTGATGGTCTCAAAATGACAGTCTCAAAATGACAGTCTCAAAATGACAGTCTCAAAATGACAGCCTCAAAATGATAGTCTTAAAAATCACAGTCTCAAAATGACAGTCTCAAAGTGATGGTCTCAAAATGACAGTCTCAAAATGACAGTCTCAAAATGACAGTCTCAAAATGACAGCCTCAAAATGATAGTCTTAAAAATCACAGTCTCAAAACGACACACTCAAAATGATAGTCTCAAAATGACGGTCTCAATATGAGAGTATCAAAATGACAGTCTCAAAATGACAATCTCAAGATTACAGTCTCAAAATGGTAGTCTGAAAATAACAGTCTCAAAATGACACACTCAAAATGATAGTCTCAAAATGACGGTCTCAATATGAGAGTATCAAAATGACAGTCTCAAAATGACAATCTCAAGATTACAGTCTCAAAATGGTAGTCTGAAAATAACAGTCGCAAAATGAAAGTCGCAAAAATAGAGTCTGAAAATGAGAGTCTCTTAATGTCAGTCTCAAAATGACAGTCTCAAAATGACAGCCTCCAAATCACTGTCTCAAAATGACAGTCTCAAAATGATAGTCTTAAAAAAACAGTCTCCACTATGAGTCTCAAAATGAGTGTCTCAAAATGACCGTCTCAAATTGATCGTCTCCAAATGACAATATAAAAATCGTAGTCTCGAAATGGCAGTTTCAAAATGACAGTCTCAAAATGACAGTCTCAAATGACAGTCTCAAAATGACTATGCTCAAATGACAGTCTAAAACTGACAGTCTCAAAAGGAAAGTCTACAAATGAACGTTTAAGAAAAAGAGTCTCAAAATGACAGTATCAACCTGAAAGTCTCAAAATGACAGTCTCAAAGTGACAGCCTAAAATGACAGTCTCAAAATGATAGTCTCAGTCTGATAATTCAAAAGTGATAGTCTCAAAATTACAGTCTCAAAATGACAGTCTCAGGATAAAAGTCTCAAAATGACAGTCTCAGGATAAAGTCTCAAAATAACAGTCTCAAAATGATAGCCACAAAATGACAGTCTCGAATGAAGATGTACAAAGGACAGTCTCAAAATGACAGTCTCAAAACAAGAGTCTCAAAATGAGAGTCTTTCAATGATAGTATTACATGACAATCTGAATAGAGAGTCTCAATCTGACTTTCTTAAAATGATAGTCTCAAAATTACATTTATAAATGATAGTCTCAAGATGTCTCAAAATGATAGTCTCAACATGACAGTCTCAAACTGACTCTCTCTAAATGACAGTCTCAAACTGACAGTCTCTAAATGACAGTCTCAGAATGACAGTTTCAAAATGACAGTCTCAAAATGATAGTCTAAAAATGACGCTCTCAAAATGAGAGTTTCGAAACAATAGTCTCAAAATGATAGTCTCAAAATGACCGCTTGAAAATGATCGTCTCAAACTGAGAGTCTCAATATGACATTCTTCTATATGACAGTCCCAAAATGACAGTCTCGAATGACGGTCTCAAAACGACAATCTCAAAGTTACAGTCTTAAAATGACAGTCTCAAAATGATAGTCTCGAAATGATAGTCCCAAAATGACACTGTCAAAATCATAGCCTCAAAATAACAATCTGAAAATGACAGTCTAAAAATGACAGTCTCAAAATGAAAGTCTTAAAATGACAGTCTTGAAATGACAGTCTCAAATGATAGTCTCAAAGTAAAAGTTTCAAATAATAGTCCCAAAATGACAGTCTCAAAATGAAAGTCTTAAAATGACAGTCTTGAAATGACAGTCTCAAATGATAGTCTCAAAGTAAAAGTTTCAAATAATAGTCCCAAAATGACACTCTTCAAATTTGATAGTCTTAAAATGACTGTCATAAAATGACAATCTCAAAATGACAGTCTCAGAATGACAATATTAAAATGTCACTCTCAAAACAACAATCTCAAAATGATAGTATCAAAATGATAGTCTCAAAATGATAGTCTTAATTTGATATTCTCAAAATGGCTTTCTCAAAATGACAGTCTCAAAATGACAGTCTCAAAATGCCAGTCCCCAAATGACAGTCTCAAATGACTCTTTTTATATGACACTCTCAAAATGACAGTCTGAAAATGAGAGTTTCAAAATGACAGGCTCAAAATGACAGTCTGAAAATGGCACACTGAAAATGATAGTCTCAAAATGAAGTCTCAAAATGATAGTCTCAACATGAGAGTATCAAAAGGTCAGTCCCAAAATGACAGTCCCAAAATGATAGTCTCAAAATGACAGTCTCAACAAAAACGTCTCAAATCATAGTCTCAAAATGACAGTCTCAAAATGACAGCTTCAAAGTGATGGTCTCAAAATGACAGTCTCAAAATGAGAGTCTCAAAATGACAGTCTCAAAACGACACACTCAAAATGATAGTCTCAAAATGACGGTCTCAATATGAGAGTATCATAATGACAGTCTCAAAATGACAATCTCAAGATGACAGCCTCAAAATGATAGTCTCAAAATGATAGTCTCAAAATAACAGTCGCAAAATGAAAGTCGCAACAATTGAGTCTGAAAATGAGAGTCTCTCAATGTCAGTCTCAAAATGACAGTCTCAAAATGACAGCCTCCAAATCAGTGTCTCAAAATGCCAGTCTCAAAATGACAGTCTAAAAAAGACAGTCTCCACTATGAGTCTCAAAATGAGTGTCTCAAAATGACCGTCTCAAATTGACCGTCTCCAAATGACAATATAAAAATTGTAGTCTCAAAATGGCAGTTTCAAAACGACAGTCTCAAAATGACAGTCTCAAATGACAGTCTCAAAATGACTAAGCTCAAATGACAGTTTAAAACCGACAGTCTCAAAAGGAAAGTCTCAAAATGAAAGTTTCAGAAAAATAGTCTCAGAATGACAGTATCAACCTGAAAGTCTCAAAATGACAGTCTGAAAGTGACAGCCTAAAAATGATAGTCTCAAAATGATAGTCTCAAAATGATAGTTCACAAGTGATAGTCTCAAAATTACAGTCTTAAAACGACAGTCCAAAAATGACAGTCTCAAAATGACAGTCTCAAAATGACAGTCTCAGGATAAAGTCTAAAAATAACAGTCTTAAAATGATAGCCACAAAATGACAGTCTCAAAATGATGATGTATAATGGATAGTCTCAAAATGACAGTCTCAAAACGAGAGTCTAAAAATAAGAGTCTTTCAATGCTAGTCTCAAAATGACAATCTGAATAGAGAGTCTCAATCTGACATTCTCAAAATGATAGTCTCAAAATTACATTTTCTAAATGATAGTCTCAAAATGACAATCTGAATAGAGAGTCTCAATCTGACATTCTCAAAATGATAGTCTCAAAATTACATTTTCTAAATGATAGTCTCAAGATGACAGTCTCAAACTGACTGTCTCTAAATGACAGTCTCAAACTGACTGTCTCTAAATGATAGTCTCAAAATGACAGTCTCAAAATGACAGTTTCAAAATGACTGTCTCAAAATGATAGTCTCAAAATGACGCTCTCAAAATGAGAGTTTCAAAACAATAGTCTCAAAATGACAGTCTCAAAATGACCGCCTGAAAATGATCGTCTCAAACTGAGAGTCTCAATATGACATTCTTCTATATGACAGTCCCAAAATGACTGTCTCCAATGACGGTCTCAAAACGACAATCTCAAAGTTACAGTCTTAAAATGACAGTCTCAAAATGATAGTCTCGAAATGATAGTCCCAAAATAACAGTGTCAACATTATAGCCTCAAAATAACAGATTGAAAATGACAGTCTAAAAATGACAGTCTCAAAATGACAGTCTGAAAATGATAGTCTTGAAATGACAGTCTCAAAATGATAGTCTCAAAGTAAAAGTTTCAAATAATAGTCCCAAAATGACACTCTTCAAATTTGATAGTCTTAAAATGACTCATAAAATGACAATCCTAAAATGACAGTCTCAGAATGACAATATTAAAATGTCAGTCTCAAAACAACAATCTCAAATTGATAGTATCAAAATGATAGTCTCAAAATGACAGTCTTAATTTGATATTCTCAAAATGGCAGTCTCAAAATGACAGTCCCCAAATGACAGTCTCAAATGACTATTTTTATATGACACTCTCAAAATGACAGTCTCAAAATGAGAGTTTCAAAATGACAGGCTCAAAATGACAATCTCAAAATGGCACACTGAAAATGACAGTCTCAGAATGAAGTCTCAACATGACAGTCTCAACATGAGAGTATCAAAAGGTCAGTCCCAAAATGACAGTCCCAAAATGACAATCTCAAAATGACAGTCTCAACAAAAATTTCTCAAATCATAGTCTCAAAATGACAGTCTCAACATGAGAGTATCAAAAGGTCAGTCCCAAAATGACAGTCCCAAAATGACAATCTCAAAATGACAGTCTCAACAAAAATTTCTCAAATCATAGTCTCAAAATGACAGTCTCAAAATGATAGTCTCAAAATGATAGTCTCAAAATGATAGAATCAAAGTGATGGTCTCAAAATGACAGTCTCAAAATGACAGTCTCAAAATGGAATTCTCAAAACGACACACTCAAAATGACACTCTCAAAATGACAGTCCCAATATTAGAGTATCAAAATGATAGTCTCAAAATGATTGTCTCAATATGACAGTCTCAAAATGAGAGTCTCAAATAAATAGAGAGTCTGAAAATTAGAGTCTCAAATAACAGTTTCAAAATGAAAATCTCAAAATGACAGTTTCAATACGACGGTCTCAAAATGAGAGTCTCAAAATGATGGTCTCAAATAGACACTCCCAAAATTGCA
>SZWC01000130.1:530106-555796 GCA_023375785.1 Penium margaritaceum | reverse complement strand
CCAGCCCACAACGCCTTACACGCCGCAGAGCAATGGTGTTGCCGAACGGATGAATCAGACCATCCTCGGCATGGTGCGTAGCATGCTCTTTGATGCAAAGCTTCCACCGCGGTTCTGGACGGAAGCGGCAAGAACGGCATGCTATCTTGTCAACCTGACTCCTGCGGCTGCTCTGGGCAGACGCGGAAAGAAGAAGGGAAAGCAACAGATGACGCCACAAGAAGTTTGGTCAGGGAAGAAACCAGATGCATCACACCTGAAAGTATTCGGCTGCACCGCATGGGCAAAGGTCCAGGCGGGCGAGGGTGCTGGCAAGCTTGATGCAAGAGCGCGAAAGTGCGTTATGGTGGGCTATGAGACGGCCCACAAGACCTACCGCCTGTGGGACCTGGCAGGAAGAAGACTCATCACCAGCCGAGACGTAACCTTTGACGAAAGGAAACCAGTCAAGGAAGAGATGCTTGATCCCACGCAAGCTCCAAAACAGGGAGAGTGGTTGGTGCTGCTGGAGTCAGGAGATCAAGCTCCCGAAAACTGGCAAGTGGTGCCAGTACAGCAGGCCGTGAAGAATAGTGGTGTGGCAGGAAGAGCGGCTGCGCAGGCTGACGCAACGGCGAGCTCCGATACAGAGTCGGAGACGTCCGAGGCCTCTGAAAACAGCTCGGAGGCCAGTGGCTCTTCAAAAGAAGAAAACTTAACTACAGGGCAGCCTGCAGCACAGGAGCAACAGCATTGCACAGATCCACCAGCAATGCAACGTCGCGGCACACGAAAAAGAAAACAAACTCCAAAGTACGATGCTGACATCGGAAGCTGGACTGGACTGAGCTGGTCCTGTTTGGCTCAGGGAGAGCCGCTCACTTTGGCTGAGGCGCTGGCAAGGCCCGATGCGGCCAAGTGGAAGGAGGCGGTGGACAGCGAGCTCGCGTCCATCGAAGAAAATGGTACATGGGTGCTGGTGGACAGACCCGCTAACGCTCACCTGGTGGGCTCAAAGTGGGTGCTCAGGTTGAAGCGGAAGCAAGATGATAGTATCGACAAGTACAAGGCAAGGGTCGTGGCGAAAGGATTCTCACAGCGCGCAGGGTCTGAGTACGATGAGACCTTCGCACCGGTTGTCACGTTTGCCTCAATCAGGTCCCTGCTTGCCGTCGCTGCCGCCAAAGACCTTGAGATCCACCAAATGGATGTGAAGACAGCTTTCCTTTATGGGAAGCTCGACAAGGAGGTGCTAATGGAGGTGCCGGAAGGTGTCAAAGCACCCGAGGGTAAGGTGTGCAAGCTGGTGAAGGCGTTGTACGGGCTGAAACAGGCCCAACGGATCTGGTACAAGGAGATGGACAGCTTCATGGCTGAGATCTCCTTTGCACATTGTAGGAATGACCCCAGCGTCTATGTGCGGGAGGACAAACGTGGCTTGCTGCTCGTGGCATTGTACGTGGACGATCTCATCATGTGTTCTTCCTCGCAGGAGGCCCTTACAAACCTCAAGAAAAATCTGGCCAGCAGGTTTAAGATGAAGGACATGGGACCTCTCGAGTACTACCTCGGGATTGCTGTTCACCGCAACCGCAAAGCAGGCACCATCGAGCTCAACCAGACCAAGTACATCATGGACGTATTGAAGCGCTACAACATGGAGGACTACAAACCCGTCAGCACCCCCATGCCATCCGACTGCAAGCTCTCCTCCTCCATGTCACCAAGCAACGAGGCAGACCGGCGGGAGATGCAAACCATTCCGTACCAGTCCGCCGTTGGGAGCCTCATGTACGCGATGGTGGGAACGCGACCTGACATTGCTTATGCGGTGGGTCAGGTGAGCAGGTTTGTGGCCAACCCTGGGCCAGAACATTGGCAAGCTGTGAAGCGAATTTTTCGCTACCTCAAAAAGACTCGGCACGTCGGACTTCGGTTTATAGGTCTTGAAGGATCAGACTTGCTGCGAATGACATGCTACAGTGACGCGGACTGGGGAGGACGGATTGATGAAAGGAAGTCCACCTTAGGGTTTGTCTGTCTTCTCAACGGTGGTGCGGTCTCGTGGGCAAGCAAGAAGAAAGAATGCGTCTCGCTTACTACTGCTGAGGCGGAGTACATTGCACTCTCCGAAGTGTGCAAGGAAACGCAGTGGCTTCGCAGTTTGCTTGGTGAGATCAAGGCACCACAAGAGGAAGCAACGGTCATCCGCATCGACAACCAAAGTGCCATCGCTATGGCAGAGGACGATATGATCTCCCGGCGTACAAAGCACATTGACATTCGGTACCACTACTCACGTGATCTTGTCGCCAAGGGTGTCGTGGAACTGGAGCACGTCGCAACCAAGAAAATGCTTGCGGACTTCCTGACAAAGCCGCTAGACAACGACTTGCATGTTGCAGGTGCTCAAGGAGTCGGCATGGTGGATGCATAATGAGAACTAAAGACCAAGAAAGTTGACGTGCACAAACACAACCTAGAGCTACAGGCTCGTGCCGAAGAAAACTACCACAGCAGGTGGCCTAAGGTGCAAGGGAGAGATTGTTGTTCTTCTATGCCCCATGGCCACTGCTATGGCTTGACGGACAGGTTGGGCATGCACTGCTCCCTTGGAGTAAGTCCCCCAAACCTTGTTTGTGGTGCAATTCCAAGTGAGACACCAGAAGTGTAGCACAACGGATAGCATCTTGGACTTAGGAACAACAGTTCCTACGATCGAGTCTTGATGTGCGCAGAAGGTTTTTTACCTTTCTAGCACAGGGGAAGTTTCTTAGACATTTCTCCATGCATGAGGAGAGTGCGCCACTTGGCGGTCAGTGGATGCGCCATTTGGCGGACTGGTGAGGTGGTGTGGAGTGACCACCCAAAAAGTGCCACTACCCACACACCTTAGAAGCCAGGCCTAGGACTATATGTACCAGGCTCATTCCTCATTCTAATGACACAATCTGGCCTTAGATGCTCCTCACAGAGTTGTCCAACTAAGGAACAGTATAAAGAAGACACTGGTTGGTCTAAGCCCCAGGAGTTAGTCTTTGACTAGCACCTCGCGCGGAAGTGACCAAGTGTTAAGTGGACACAGTTGCTAGCAAGTGATTGTCTAGGAACTGCTCAGTGTGGAACCGTGATCCTGAGGGTGATATCTTCTCCTAGCTGGAATGCTAGGAGCGGACGACAGGTGCTATTGTGTCGGCCCTGTTTTCTAGTCCGTTCGCCTCAGGCCGGTTGACAAAATAGACAATCTCAAAATTATAGTCTCAAATAACAGTTTCAAAATGAAACTCTCAAAATGACAGTCTCAATACGACGGTCTCAAAATGAGAGTCTCAAAATGATGGTCTCAAATAGACAGTGCCGACATTGCTGTTTCAAAATAACAGTATTATAGAACAAATCTCAAAATGATAGTCTCAAGATGAGAGTCTCAAAATGATAGACTCAAAATGACAGTTTCGAAACGATTGTTCCAAAATGACAATCTCAAAATGACAGTCTCGATGTAAGGGTATCAAAATGATAGTCCGAAACTGACAGTCTCAAAATGACAGTTTCAATGTGAAAGTCTGATATCACAGTCTAAAAATGACAGTCAAAACAACGGTCTCAAAATGACAATCTTAAAAAGACTGTCTCAAAATAGAAGTCTCAAAGTGACCGTCTAAAAATAACAGTCTCTAAATGACTGTCTCAAAATGACAGTCTTAAAATGACAGTCTCAAAATAACAGTCTAAAAATTACAGGCCTAAAATGACACAATCAAAATGATGGTCTCAAAATGATAGTCTCAATATGAGAGTATCAAAATTACAGTCTCAAAATGACAATCTCAAGATGACAATCTCAAAATGATTATCTCAAAATGACAGTCTCCAAATAACAGTTGCAAAAAGAAAGTGCCAAAAGTTCAGTCTCAAAATGAGAGTCTTTACATGCCAGTCTCAAAATGACAGTCTTAAAATCACTGTCTCAAACTGACAGTCTGAAAATGCCAGTCTGAAAAAGACAGTCTCAACATGAGTTTCAAAATTACAGTCTTAAAATGAGCGACTCAAAATGAAAGTCTCAAAATGATAGTATCAAAATAATAGTCTCAACATGACAGTTTGAAAGAATGACAGTCTCAAAATGACAGTCTCAAAATGACAAACTTAAAATGACTGTCTTAAAATGAGAGTCTCAAAACAGTCTAAAAATGAAAGTATCAAAATGATAGTTTCAAAAAATCAGTCTCAAAATGACAGTCTCAAAATGACAAACTTAAAATGACTGTCTTAAAATGAGAGTCTCAAAACAGTCTAAAAATGAAAGTATCAAAATGATAGTTTCAAAAAATCAGTCTCAAAATGACAGTCTGAAACAGAAAGTCTCAAAATGATAGTCTCAAAGTGAGAGTCTCAAAATGATAGTCTCAAAATGACAATTTTAAAATGATAGTCTCAAAAGTGCGGTCTTAAAATGACGAGCTCAAAATGACACTCTCAAAATGACATTCTCAAAATGACAGTCTCCCGATGAGAGTCTCAAAATGATCGTCTCAAAACAATACTCTGAAAATAACAGTCTCAAAATGACAAGTCTCAAAATGATAGTCTCAAATTGACAGTCTCAAAATGACAGTCTCAAATTGACAGTCTCAAAATGACAGTCTATAAAGGACAATCTCAAAATGACAGTCTCAAAATGACAGTCTCAAAATGTCAGTCTCAAAATGGCAGTCTCAAAATGACAATCTCACTAGAGTCTCAATATGACGGTCTAAAAATGATAATCTCAAAATGACAGTCTCAAAATGACAGCCTGAAAACGATAGTCTCAAAATGAAAACCTCAAAATGGCACACTCATTATAATATTCTCAAAATGATAGTCTCAATTTGAGAGTATCAAAATGACAGTCCCAAAATGACAGTCTCAATAAAAAATCTTAAATCACAGTCTCAAATTAATAGTCTCAAAATGACAGCCTCAAAATGACAGTCTCAAATGACATTCTCAAAATGACAGTCTCAAAGTGATGGTCTCAAAATGACAGACTGAAACTGACAGTCTCAAAATGAAAATCTCAAAATGTGTCTCAAACTGATAGTTTCTAAATAATAGTCTCAAAATGACAGTCTGAATATGAGAGTATCAAAATGATAGTCAATATGATAGTGTTAAAGTGACAATCTCAAAAGGAGAGTCTCAAATTCATATTTTAAAAATGACAATCTCAAAATGACAGTCTCAATATGACAGTCTCAAAATGAGAGTATCAAAATTACAATCTCAAATAGACAATCTCAACATTGCAGCCTCAATAAAACAGTCTCAAGATAACAATCTAAAAACGACAATCTCATAATGAGAGTCTCAAAATGATTGTCTTAAATTAACAGTCTAAAAATGACACTTGCAAAACGATGGTCTCAGAATGATAGTCTCTGAATGACAGTCTCAAAATGACAGTCTCAAAATGGCAGTTTCAAAATTATTGTCTCAAAATGACAATCTTAACATGAGGGTATCAAAATGACAGCCCGAAAATGGCAGTCTCAAAATGATAGTCTCAATATCAATGTCTGAAATCACAGTCTCAAAATGACAATTTCAAAATGACAGCCTCAAAATGACGGTCTCAAAGTGAATCTCAATATGAGTGTATCAAAATGATAGTTTCAATATGACAGTATCAAAATCACTGTCTTAAAACGACAGTCTCAAAATCACTGTCTTAAAATCATTGTCTCAAAATGACAGTTTAGAAATGATAGTCTCAAATTGAGAGTCTTCAATTGACAGTTTTAAAATAAAAATCTCAAAATGATAATCTCAAGCTGACTATCTTAAAATAACAGTCTCAAAATGACACTCTCAAAGTGACAGTCTCAAAATGGCAGTTTTAAAATAACAGTCTTCAAATGACAGTTTGAAAATGACTGTCTTAAAATGACAGTCTCAAAAACGACAGTCCCAAAATGACTAAAAGTCTCAAATGACGGTCTCAAAATGACAGTCTCAAAATGACAGTTTCAACATGATTGTCTCAAAATGAAAGTTTCAAAACGATAGTCTCACTATGACAATCTTACAAAACGACAGTCTCAAAATGACAGTCTCAAAATGACAGTTTCAACATGATTGTCTCAAAATGAAAGTTTCAAAACGATAGTCTCACTATGACAATCTTACAAAACGACAGTCTCAAAATGAGTCTCAAAATGACTGTCTCCAAACGACAATCTCAAAATAACCGTCTCAAAATTATAGTCTCACAATGACAGTCTCAATATGACAGTCTCACAATGACAGTTTCAAAATGAAACTGTCAAAATGAGAGTCTCAAAATGAGTCTCAAAATGAGTCTCAAAATGACCGTTTTTAAATGATAGTTTCAAGATGACAGTCTCAATAGAGAGTCTCAATATGACGGTCTCAAAATGACCAAATCGAAATGAGTCTTAATATGACAGTCTTCAATATGACAGTTGCAAAATGACAGTCTTAAATGAATGACTCAAATGATTGACTCAAAATAACAGTCTTAAAGGGACAGTCTCAAAATGGTAGTCTCAAAATGACAGTCTCAAAATAACAGTCTCAAATGACAGACCCAAAATGACAGTCTTAAAAAACAATCTCAAAAGGAAAGTTTCACAATGAACGTCTCAAAATGACAGTCTCACAATGATTGTCTCAAAATGACAATCTCAAAATTATAATGTAAAAACGGCACCCTCAAAATGATAGTCTCAAAAATGACAGTCTCAATATGAGAGTATCAAAATGACTATCCCAAAATGGCAGTCTCAACATAAATGTCTCAAATCACAACCTCAAAATGACAGTCTAAAATGCCAGTCTCAAAATGACAGTCTCAAAATGACTGTCTCAAAATGACAGTCTAAATATGACAGTCTCAAAATGAGAGTCTCAAAATGATTGTTTCAATACGACAGTCTTAAAATTGTATTACATAAATAATAGTCTTAAAATGATAATCTCAAAATGACAGTCTCAAAATGAGAGTCTCAAAATAAAAGTCTCAAATTAATCGTCTCAATATGGCACTCTCAAAATGACAGTCTTAGATGACAGTCTCAATATGAAAGTTCAAAATCACAGTCTCAAAATGACAATCTCAAACTAACAGTCTCAAAATGTCAGTCTCAAAATGACAGTGTTCAAATGAGAGTCTCAATGTGACAGTCTGAAAATGACAATCTCAACATGACAGTCTCAAAATGTAAGTCTCAAAAGGACAGTCTCAAAATAACATTCTCAAAATGACACACTCAATATGATAGTATCAAAATGACTGTCTTAAAAAGGGAGTATCAAAATGACAGTCTCAACATGACAGTCTTATTATGAAAGTCTCAAAATGATAGTCTCAAAATGACAGTCTCAAAATGACTGTCTTAAAAAGGGAGTATCAAAATGACAGTCTCAACATGACAGTCTTATTATGAAAGTCTCAAAATGATAGTCTCAAAATGGCAGTCTGAAAATAACAGTCTCGAATTGACAGTCTCAAAATGACAGTCTCAAAATGATAGTCTCAAAATGACAGTCTCAAAATGACAGTCTAAAAAGGACAGACTCAAAATGACAGTCTCAAAATGAGAGTCTCAAAATGACGGTCTAAAAATGATAGTCTCAAAATGACAGTCTCAAAATGACAGTCTAAAAAGGACAGACTCAAAATGACAGTCTCAAAATGAGAGTCTCAAAATGACGGTCTAAAAATGATAGTCTCAAAATGACAATCTCAATAGCGAGTCTCAATATGACGGTCTAAGAATGATAGTCTCAAAATGACATTCTGAAAATTTCCGTCTCAAAATTAAATTTTCTAATTACAGTCTCAAAATGATTGTCTCAAAATAATAGTCTAAAAACTATAGTCTCAAAATGACAGTCTTTAAATGACAGTCTCAAAATGACGGTCTCAAAATGACAGTCTAAAAATGATAGTCTCCAGATAACACTCAAAATAACAGTCACAAAACAAAAGTCTCAAAAATTCAGTCTAAAAATGACACTGTCTATATGTCAGTTTCAAAATGACAGTCTTCGAATGACAGTCATAAATGAAAGTCTCAAAATGATAGTCTCAAAATGACAGTCTCAAAATGACAGTCTCAAATGACGACCTCAATATGAGAGTATCAAAATAACAGTCTCAAAATAACAGCCTCAAAATGACCGTCTCAAAATGATAGTCTCAAAATCACAGTCTAAAAATGAGAGTCCCAAAATGACAGCCTCAAAATGACTCTTAAAATGACATTCTCAGAACAACATTCTCAAAATGAATGTCTCAAAACGACACTTTCAGAAGAACAGTCTTAAAATGACAGTCTCAAACTAAAAGTCTCAAAATGACAGTCTCAAAATGACAGTGTCAAAATGAGACTCTCAGAATGATAGTCTCAAAATGACATTTTTGAAAGAATAGTCCCAAAGGTATAGCCTTAAAATGACAGTCTAAAAATGACAGTCTCAAAATGACGGTCTCAAAATGATAGTCTCAAAATGACATTTTTGAAAGAATAGTCCCAAAGGTATAGCCTTAAAATGACAGTCTAAAAATGACAGTCTCAAAATGACGGTCTCAAAATGATAGTCTCAAAATGACAGTATCAAAATGACAATCTCAAAATGACAGTCTCCAACTGACAGTCTCAAAATGACAATCTCAAAATGATCATCTCAAAACAACACTCTCAAAATGACAGTCTCCAAATGGCAGTCTCAATTGAGTCTTGATAAGAGGGTGTAAAAATGATAGTCTCAAAATGACATTCTCAAAATGACAGTCTCAAAATTAAAGTCTCGAAATGAAAATCTCAATATGGCACACAAAAAATGATAGTCTCAAAATGACTGTCTCAATTTCAGAGTATCAAAATGACAGTCCCAAAATGATTGTCTCAAAATGTCAATCTTAATATAAAAGTCTCAAATCACAGTCTCAGAATGACCGTCTCAAAATGACAAACTCAAAATGACAGTCTCAAAATGACAGTTTCAAATGACAGTCTCGAAATGACAGTCTCAACGTGACAGTCTTAATATGAAAGTCTCAAAATGACACACTTAAAATGATAGTCTCAAAATGACGGTCTCAATATGACAGTATCAAAATGATAGTCTCAATATGACAGTGTGAAAATGACAATCTCAAAAGGAGATTCTCAAATTTATAGTCTAAAAATGACTATCTCAAAATGACAGACTCAATATGACAGTATCAAAATGAGAGTCTCAAAATGACAGTCTCAAATAGACAGTCTCAAAATTACAGCCTAAAAAATTAGTCTTAAAATGATAATCTTAAAATGATAGTCAAAATGAAAGTCTCGAAATGATAGTCTCACATTAACAGTCTAAAAATGACACTCGCAAAATGATAGTCTCAAAATGATAGTCTCAGAATGACAGTCTCAAAATGACAGTCTCGAAGTGGCAGTTTCAAAATGATTGTCTCAAAATGACAGTCTCAATGTGAGGGTATCAAAATGACAGTCTAAAAATGACAGTCTCAAAATGACGGTTTCAAAATGACAGTCTCAAAACGACTGTCTCAAAATGACAGCCTCAAAATGACGGTCGCAAAGTGAGTCTCAAAATGACAATCTCAAAATGACAGTCTCAAAATGACGGTTTCAAAATGACAGTCTCAAAACGACTGTCTCAAAATGACAGCCTCAAAATGACGGTCGCAAAGTGAGTCTCAAAATGACAATCTCAAAATGAAAGTCTCAAAATGATTGGCTCAAAATGACAGTCTCAAACGACTGTCTCAAAATAATAGTCCCATAATGACAGTCAGAAAATGACACACTCAAAGTGACTGCCTTTAAATGAATGTCTCAAAATGACAATCTCAATATGAGAGTATCAAAATGGCAGTATCAAAATGACAGTCTTAGAATGATTGCCTCAATATGAAAGTCTCAAAATCATTGTTTCAAAATGACAGTCTCAAAATCACTGTCCCAAAATCATTGTCTCAAAATGACAGTTTGAAAATGACAGTCTCAAAATGAGAGTCTCAAATGAGAGTCTCAAATTAAGAGTCTCAAATTGAAAGTCTCAAAATGACAGTGTCAAAATGACTGTCTCAAAATAAGAGTCTCAAAATGACACTCACAAAATGAAAGTCTCAAAATGGCAGTTTCAAAAATGACAGTCTCAAAACGACAGTCCCAAAATGACACTCTCAAAATGATAGTCTCAAAATGATAGTCTTTAACGGAAAGTCTCAAATGACAGTCTCAAAACGACAGTCCCAAAATGACACTCTCAAAATGATAGTCTCAAAATGATAGTCTTTAACGGAAAGTCTCAAATGACAGTCTTAAGAGGACAGTCTCAAAATTACAGTCTCAAAATGATAGTCTCAACATGACACTCTCAAGATGAAATTCTCAAAATGATAGTCTAACTATGACAATCTTACAATGATAGCCTCAAAATTATAGTCATAAATGACACTCAAAATGACAGTCTGAAAAGGAGTCTCAAAATGACTGCCTCAAAATGACCGTCCCAAAATAACTGCCTCAAAATTACAATCTTAAAATGATAGTCCCAAAATGATAGTCTCCAAACGACAGTCTCAAAATGATGGTTTCAAAATGACTGTCTCAGAATGAGTTTCAAATGACCATTTTTAAATGATAGTCTCAAAATGATAGTCCCAAAATGATAGTCTCCAAACGACAGTCTCAAAATGATGGTTTCAAAATGACTGTCTCAGAATGAGTTTCAAATGACCATTTTTAAATGATAGTCTCAAAATGAAAGGTTAACAAACAGTCTTAATATGACGGTCTCAAAATGACAATCTTAAAATGAGAGTCTAAACATGACAGTCTTTAATATGACAGTGTCAAAATGACAGTATCAAATGACAGTATTAAGATAACGGTCTTAAACAAAAATCTCAAAACGATTTTCTTCAAATGACAGTCTCAAAATAACAGTGTCAAATAACAGTCCCAAAATGACAGTCTTCAGATTTGATAGTCTTAAAATAATTGTCTTCAATGACAGTCTTCAAATGACAGTCGAAAAATGGCAGTCTCAAAAAAACAATCTTGAACTGACAGTCTCAACATGAAAGTATCAAAACGGCAGTCTAAAAATGATAGTCTCAAAAAGCAGTCTTAAATTGACAGTCTCATAATGACAGTCTTCAAATTCCAGTCTCAAATGAATAGTCTCAAAGTGAGAGTCTCAAATAAACAGTTTCAAAATGACACTCTCAAAATGACAATCTCAAAATGACAATCTCAAAATGAGGGTCTCAAAATGATGGTCTTCAACGTGTCAGTCTCAAAATAATTGTCTCTAAAGATAGTCTATAAATGATAGTCTCAAAATGATAGCATCAAAATGACAGCCCCAAAATGATAGTCCCAAAATGTTAGTATAGAAATGACGGTCTCAAAATAATAGTCTCAAAATGATAGTCTTAAAATGACAGTCTCAACATGAAAGTATCAAAATGACAGTATCAAAACGACCATCTTAAAATGACAGTATTAGAATGATAGTCTCAAAATGACAATCTCAAAATGATAGTTTCAAAATTACAGTCTTTAAATGACAGTCTCAAAATGTCAATATCAAAATGACCGCCTCAAATGACAGTCTCAAAATGATAGTTTCATAATGATAGTCTCAGAATGACAGTCTCAAAATAACAGTCTCAAAATGGCAGTCTCACATGATAGTCTCATAGTGACAGTCTCAAAATGATACACTCGAAATGATAGTCTCAAAATGACAGTCTGCATATGAGAGTATCAAAATGACAGTCCCAAAAAGAAAGTCTCAAAATGATAGTCTCAGAATGACAGTCTTAAAATGACAATCTCAAAATGAGAGCTCAATATGCCAGTCTTCAATAAGATGGTCTCAAAATGACAGTCTTAATTACAGTCTCAAAATGACACTATAGAAATGACAGTCTAAAAAACCAGTCTTAAAATGACAATCTCAAAATGAGAGCTCAATATGCCAGTCTTCAATAAGATGGTCTCAAAATGACAGTCTTAATTACAGTCTCAAAATGACACTATAGAAATGACAGTCTAAAAAACCAGTCTTAAAATGACAATATCAAAATGACAATCTCTTATTGCACAGTCTCAAAATGACAGTAAAACAATGATGGTCTCAAAATCACAGTTAGTTTCTATTTAACATTCTCAAAAGGATAGTCTCAAAATGAAAGTCTCAAAGTGGCAGTCTCAAAATAAGCGTCTCAAAATGACAGTCTCAAAGTGACAGTTTCAAAATGACAATCTCAAAATAACAGTATCAAAATGACACTCTCAAAATGACAATCTTAAAATGACGGTCTCAAAATGACAGTCTCAAAATGAAAGTCTCAAAATTAAAGTCTCAAAATGATAGTCTCAAAATGACAGTCTCACAATGATAGTCTCAAAATGACAATCTTAAAATGACGGTCTCAAAATGACAGTCTCAAAATGAAAGTCTCAAAATTAAAGTCTCAAAATGATAGTCTCAAAATGACAGTCTCACAATGATAGTCTCAAAATACAGCCTCAAAATGAGAGTCTCAAAATGACAGTCTCAAGATGACAGTCTCAAAATAACAATCTCAAAATGAGAGTCTCAAAGTGACATTCTCAAAATGACAGTCTCAAAACAACAGTCTCAACATGACAGTCGTGAAATCATAGTCTCAAAGTTTCAGTCTCAAAATTTTTGTCTCAAAATGACTGTCTCTAAATGACAATCTCAAAATGACAGTCTCAAAACAACAATCTTAAAACAACAGTCTCAAGATGATAGTCTCAAAATGACAGTCTCAAAATGACAGTCTGAAATTAGAAAGGAAAGTTTTTCACTGGGCACGTGGCACTGTGGCCACGGCTAACCTTACGTTGGCGAACCAGCTTATCGGTCGGGGACTGGTCGTAACCCCCCTAAAAAATGACAGTCTGAAATTAGAAAGGAAAGTTTTTCACTGGGCACGTGGCACTGTGGCCACGGCTAACCTTACGTTGGCGAACCAGCTTATCGGTCGGGGACTGGTCGTAACCCCCCTAAAAAATGACAGTCTGAAATTGACAGTCTCCAAATGAGAGTCTCAATATGACAGTCTCTAATATGACATTTGCAAATTGACTGTCTCAAATGACAGTCTTAAATTGACAAGCTCAAAGTGACAGTCTCAAAACGATAGTCTTAAAATGACAATCTCAAAATGATAGTCTCAAAATGAACGCCTCAAAATGACATTCTTAAAATGATAGTCTCAAAATGACAGTCTCTAAATGATAGTCTCATAATGACAATCTCAAAATGATAGTCTCAAAATGAACGCCTCAAAATGACATTCTTAAAATGATAGTCTCAAAATGACAGTCTCTAAATGATAGTCTCATAATGACAATCTCAAAACAAGAGTCTTAGTATGAAAGTCTTCAATATAATTGTCGCAAAATGGTAGTCTCAAATGAGACTACCAATATATTTGTCTCAAATGAGTCTTCAATATAATTGTCGCAAAATGGTAGTCTCAAAACAGCAGTCTTAAAATGATAGTCTCAAAATGATATTCTCAAAATGATAGTATATGACAGTCTAAAGTGAAAGTCCCAAAATGAGGGTCTTCAAATTTGATAGTTTTAAAATGACAGTCTTAGAATAATAGTCTCAAATGAAAACCTTAAAATGATATACTCAAAATAAAAATCTTAAAATGATACTCTCAAAATCATAGCCTCAAACAGAAAGTCTCAAAATGATAGTCTCAAAATGACAGTCTCAAATGACAGTCTCAAAATGACTGTCCCAAAAGAACAATTTCAAATGACAGTTTTTATATGTCAGTCTTAAAATGACAGTCTCAAAATGACAATCTCAAACTGTCACACTCAAAATGATAGTCTCAAAGTGACAGTCTCGATTGAGAGCATCAAAATGACATTCCCAAAATGATAGTCTCAAAATGACAGTCTCATTTTAAAAGTCTCAAATCACAGTCTCAAAATGATAGTCTCAAAATGACAGTCTTAAATGGACAATCTCAGAATGACAGTCTCAAAGTGACAGTCTCAAAATGACAGTCTCAAAATAACAATCTCAAAGTGACAATCTCAAAATGACAGTGTTAAAATGATAGTTTCAAAATAACAGTCTGTCAGGAAAATGGGAGCGGCGGATCATGTAGAGGAGCAGAGAAGCAAGTGACACGGAAGCTGTCACGAAGGTGTGAAAGGCTGACGGAAGATGACGACATAACATGAACACAAGCGTGAGGGCAATAGAAGGCAACGTGAGGAGCTGAAGCGGCAAAGCACTGAGGATTAGTGCGAAAGAGCGGCACTTCGGCAGTGAAGAAAGGTAAGGTACCGAAGCGCGGGCGGAAGGTCACCGCGGTTCGGGCAGAGCAGCGAGTGAGTACACTGAGTAGTGAGACAGGCAAGCGAGCAGCAGACAACAGCTTTGAAGCACAGTTGTGAGGTGCAGCTGACTGAGGGGCAGAGGCCTGAGCGCAAGCGAGAGGCCAAGGGCCCGAAACACCTTGTGGAAGGGATCGATGATTGAGCGGAGGCAACAACCAGAGCGATGAGAGCGATGAGACAATGAATGGCAATGGAACTGAGGAGATGATGTCTGAAGGAAACTAAGGAGGAATTGACTGAGGCAATAGAATACCGGGGTCCTACTGCTATTAGTACTGGATGGGTCTAGTTAGTCCTAGAGCTAGAGTACAAGTACCTTCACCCATTAGGGCGGGCGATGCCAGATGTGCTGCCGGAGCCGCCATTGTGCTGCTGCTGCTGCTTCTGTGTCTGCGCGGTGCGAAGGCGCGGTGCGGCTCCGCACGACCTTGTGCTCTTGGGAGTCCTCCCAGTTTGAGTGGAGGACATGCTTCTTCTGCCGAGCCTTGGTTGTGACCACGGCGAACGGACTAGGGAGCAGGATTGTTGTTGGCAGATCTTGCCGGTCGTTACGTGGCGTCGGAGGTCCGTTGGCGTTGGATGTGGTAGGTTCGGATAGTTGGATGGTCAGACCGGAAACGTCTGATTGGTCATGCCATTTGAGCCGTTCGAGCGGCAGGGCACAGGAGGTGAACCGAGACCGGACTGGCTTTTCCGTTTCTTCCTCATTGGGTGTCCAGGGCAGAGTTGGATACTGCTAGGGAGACAGAGGAGAGCCCGGTTGAGCCATGTGAGTCTTGATCAAGATTCCGACAGCCCCCCTCAAGATCACACGGCTCGCAAGAAAGAAGCCAAGGAGGGAGACCAGTTGAGTTCCAGCTGCCCAGAGAGGATGAGGAGATTGAGGGACAACATGTTGCGTCCTGAGGAGAAGATGGGAAGGGCTGTTGCTGGGCGGTGCACCAGAGGAGAGAAGGTTGGAGTCCTTTTGCATGGTCCAGAGAAACTGTAGGAGAGAGAGAGAAGCACCTGGAAGAGTGAGGTCATGCATCGACGCTATCGGAGCCCGTGCGTGCAGGTGCAAGGGAAGAGTTGAGTCAGAGGTGAGCTCAGAGGGAGGGGAATAAGCTAGTGTCAGCAGCCGGGAAGTTGTGATAGAGTTACAGAGCGGTGAAGTTTGAGGCGGAGGCGATGTGCTTCAAAGAGCTGGGGGGAAGGAGAAATGATTCAAGTGACGTTGGCAGAGAAGATTATGCTGGTAGTAGGCATGCCAACAATGCGGAGAGTTCAAGGTAGCAGGTGGCAAAATGGTTGAGGGGCGATGTGCAGAAGGATGAAGGCTGAGGCAGAGGAGAGGTCGAGGTCGAGGGAGCTGCAAATGACAGATGGACTGGTGATGGGTCTTGTGTAAGTGTGGGGATGTCAGCTACTGGAAGTGTTGGATTTTTAAGGGAGTCAGACGACTGTGGAGATGGATGAGAGTTTGGCTGACTGTAGGAGGACAGGTTGGCTGAGAGAAGAGAAAATGCTGAAGGAGTTGAGTGAAGTGTGTCAGCTTGTGATGCTGGGAGAGGAGATGTAGGCTAAGAAAAACCAAGAGGAACTGCAGGAGCAGGTGTTTGCGCTAGTGCTTTTGTCAAGGAGATTTAAGTGGGAGGACTTGATAGAGCGGATGAAGGTGCAGAAAGGAGTTTGTCTGCAGGCAGTGAAGTGCGTGTGTCAAAGAAGGCTGGTTTCTCACAGGAAACCTTGGAGTCAAAGGCAGTGGAAGGAGTAAGTGGAGCCGAGGCTGAGACATTGCTGGGCAGCTGCACGCGTTTTGGAGGCGGGATGTAGCGGGCTGTGGTTTCGGCGGCGAGAGACGAGGAGAGCAAGCGTGATGCGGGTTCATTGGTGGTGAGAGGCTTGTTTTGCGGTGATGAAGGTGCGGTCGCAGAGGAAGCGCTTGTTTGCTACGAGGTGGATTCACCAATGGAGGTACCGTAGCTAAGGAGCATGAACTTATTTAGTTCTTTGCGGGAGAAGATTGGAGTGTAAGAGAAGAGGAGAAGACCCATAGCAGCGGTAGGGTCGAGCGAGGCTTCAGTTGAGGAGGCGGCTTGAGGCGAGGAGAGTGAATCATTAGGATAGAGGTAGTCATTGTTGTGGTAGTCCAGGTAGTCATCCTGGAGAGGGGGAAAGATTTATGAAGGAGGAGGAGTGCATTTGAATGTCAACATGATGGTAGGGGCATGAGGAGATCAGGATGGCGGCAGTTTTGCGGATTGTGGATGAGTGGCTGGCAATGTAGCAGTTATCCTTGTTACAGCGATGCAGCCCATACACGTTTCTGGTTGCTAGGACGACTACGGAACTGGACGCAGGGGCGAACCACGTGGGTGGCGTTGGAGAATGAAGACAGTGTGGAGGATAGATGATCAGAGAAGGCACGCTTCGACAACGAACGTCATGCGGCAGGCAGAGATTGATTTGGTTGATAAATGCTGCAAGATTGTTGAACGCTGCGCCCATACACAGTGTCGTTTGACCTTGCAGTTGAAGGAGGAAGGGATAAGTGGAGCTTAAGCTGGCTGGAAGGGGACGGTGTGGTGCGGCTTGGTGGTTTCAGCGTTAGTGGAAGCGAGGAGGCAGCGGAGAGAGCCAGGATCTTTCTCTGTGCTCTGATACTATGTCAGGAAAATGGGAGCAGCGGATCATGTAGAGGAGCAGAGAAGCAAGTGACACGGAAGCTGTCACAAAGGTACGGAAGGCTGACAAAAGATGACGTCATAGCAGGAACAGAACCGTGAGGGCAAGAGAAGGCAATGCGAGGAGCTGAAGCGGCAAAGCACTGAGGATTAGTGCGAAAGAGCGGCACTTTGGCAGTGAAGAAAGGTTGGGCACCGAAGCGTGGGCGGAAGGTCACCGCGGTTCGGACACAGCAGCGAGTGAGTACACCGAGGAGTGAGACAGGCAAGCGAGCAGCAGACAACAGCTTTGAGGCACAGTTGTGAGGTGCAGTTGACTGAGGGCCAGATGCCTGAGTGCAAGCGAGAGGCCGAGGGCCCGAAACACCTTGCGAAATGGATCGATGATTGAGCGGAGGCAACAATCAGAGCGATGAGAGCGATGAGACAATGAACGGCAATGGAACTGAGGAGATGATGTCTGAAGGAGACTGAGGAGGAATTGACTGAGGCAATAGAATACAGGGGCCCTACTGCTATTAGTACTGGATGGGTCTAGTTAGTCCTAGAGTTAGAGTACAAGTTCCTTCACCCATTAGGGCGGGCGATGCAAGATGTGCTGCCGGAGCCGCCATTGTGCTCCTGTTGCTGCTTCTGTGTCTGCGCGGTGCGGAGGTGCGGTGCGGCTCCGCACGACCTTGTGCTCTTGGGAGTCCTCCCATTTTGAGTGGAGGACGTGCTTCTTCTGCCGAGCCTTGGTTGTGACCACGGCAAACGGACTAGGGAGCAGAACTGTTGTCGGCAGATCTTGCCGGTCGTTACGTGGCGTCAGAGGTCCGTTGGCATTGGTTGTGGTAGGTTCGGACGGTTGGATGCTCAGACCGGAAACGTCTGATTGGTCATGCCATCTGAACCGTTCGAGCGGCAGGGCGCAGGAGGTGAACCGGGACCGGACTGGCTTTTCCATTTCCCATTGATAGGGTGTCCAGGGCAGAGTTGGATGCTGCCAGGGAGACAGAGGAGAGCCCGGTTGAGCCGTGTGAGTCTTGATCAAGATTCCAACACAGTCTCAAAATGACAGTCTCAAAATGACACACTGATAATGATTGTCTTAAAATGACAATCTCTATATGAGAGTATCAAAATAATTGTGTCAAAATGATTGTCTCAATATGATAATCTCAAAATGACAATCTCAAAATGAGAGTCTTAAATTCACAGTCTAAAAATGACACTCTCAATATGAAAGTATCAATATGACAGTATCAAAATGAGAGTGTTAAAATTCGGTCTCAATTAGACAGTCTCAAAATCACAGTCTCAAAATAATAGAGTCAACAAGACAATCTCAAAATGACAGTCTCAAAATGAGTCTCAAAATGATACTCTTAAATTAACAATCTCAAAATGACACTCTCAAAATGACACATTCAAAATGATAGTCTTAAACTGACAGTCTCAATATGGCAGTATCAAAATGACGGTCCAAAATGATAGTCTCAGAAAAAATGGCACAATATGACAATCTCGAATTGACATTCTAAACATTGCAGTTTCAAAATGACAATCTCAAAATGACAGTCTCAAATTGACTATCTTAAAATGATAGTCTCAAAACGACAGTCCCTAAAGGACAGTCTCAAAAGGAAAGTCTCAAAATGACACTCTCAAATTGAAAGTCTCAAATGACAGTCTCAAAGTGACAATCTTAAAATGACAGTCTCAAAATGACCATCTCGAAATGATAGTCTTAAAAGAACAATCTCAAAGAGTAAGTCTCAAAATGACAGTCTCAAAATGATAATCTCTAAATGAAAGTCTCAAATGTCAGTCTCAAAATGAAAGTCTCAAAATGACACACTCAAAATGATAGTCTCAAAATGACGGTCTCAATATGGCAAAATGATAGTCTCAATACAACACTGTCAAAATGATAGTCTCAATACGACACTGTCAAAATGACAATCTCAAAGGGAGAATCTCAAATTCACAGTCTAAAAATGACTATCTCAAAATGACAGACTCAATATGACAGTCTCAAAATGAGAGTCTCAAAATGACAGTCTCAAATAGACAGTCTCAAAATTACAGCCTAAAAAGACAATCTTAAAATGATAATCTCACATGATAATGATAGTCAAAATGATAGTCTCAAAATGATAGTCTCACATTAACAGTCTAAAAATGACACTCGTAAAATGACACTCTCAAAATGACAGTCTCAAAATGACAGTCTCAAAGTGGCAGTTTCAAAATGATTGTGTCAAAATGACAGTCTCAATGTGAGGGTATCAAAATGACAGTCTAAAAATGACAGTCTTAAAATGACGGTCTTAAAATGACAGTCTCAAAATGACAGTCTCAAAATGACAATCTCAAAATGAAAGCTTTCAAATGACAGTCCAAATATGACAGTCTCAAATGACTGTCTCAAATAATAGTCTCAGAATGACAATCTCAAAACGACACACTCAAAGTGACAGTCTTTAAATGAATGTCTCAAAATGACAATCTCAATATGAGAGTATCAACATGAAAGTATGAAAATGACAGTCTTAGAATGATTGCCTCAATATGACAGTCTCGAAATCACTGTCTCAAAATGACAGTCTCAAAATCATTGTCTCAAAATCATTCTCTCAAAATGACAGTTTGAAAATTACAGTCTCAAAATGAGAGTCTCAAATGAGAGTCTCAAATTAAGAGTCTCAAATCGAAAGTCTCAAAATGACAGTGTCAAAATGACTGTCTCAAAATAATAGTCCAAAAATGACACTCTCAAAATGACTGTCTCAAAATTGCAGTTTCAAAATGACAGTTTCAAAATAATAGTGTAACAATGACAGACTCAAAATGACAGTCTCAAAGTGACAGTCTCAAAATGACTGTCTCAAAATTGCAGTTTCAAAATGACAGTTTCAAAATAATAGTGTAACAATGACAGACTCAAAATGACAGTCTCAAAGTGACAGTCTCAAAATGACTGTCTCAAAGTGACTGTCTCAAAATTATTGTCTCAAAATGGCTGTCTCAAAATGCCACTCTTAAAATGAATGTCTTAAAGTGACAGTTTGAAAATGAGAGTCTGAAAATTGGTGTCTCAATTTGACAGTCTCAAAATGATAGTTCCAAAATGACATTTTAAAAGTGAGAGTATTTAAAAAGATAGTGTCCAAATGACAGTCCCAAACTGACAATCTGAAAATAAATGTATCAAAATGACACTCCCAAAATGACAATCTCAATGTGAAAATGTCAAAATGGTAGTCACAAAATGACTGTCTCAAAATGACAATCTCAAAATGACTGTCTCAAAATGATTGTCTCAAAATGACACTCCCAAAATGACAATCTCAATGTGAAAATGTCAAAATGGTAGTCACAAAATGACTGTCTCAAAATGACAATCTCAAAATGACTGTCTCAAAATGATTGTCTCAAAATGACAGTCTTGAACTGGCAGTCTCAAGATAACAGTTTTAAAATACTGTCTCAGAATGAGAGTGTCAGAATGACAATCTCAAAAGACTGCCTCAAAATGACAGTGTCAAAATGACTGTCTCAAAATGATAGTCTAAATGACAGTCTCAATATGACCGTCTTAAAGTGACAATCTCAAAATGACAATCTAGAAATTATAGTCTAAAAATGACATCTCAAATTGATGGTCTCAAAATGACAATCTAAGTATGAAAATTTCAAATGACAATCCCAATAGGACAATCTCAAGATCACAGTCTCAAAATAACAGTCTTGGAATGAATTCTCAATATGACCGTCTCAAAATGACAGTCCCAAAATGATAATCTCAAGATGACAGTCTCAAAATGAGAGCCTTAAAATAACACTCTTAATATGATAGATCCAAAATGTCAGTATCAAAATGGTAGTCTCAAATGACAGCCTCAAAATGATAGTCTTAAAATGGCAGTGTCAAAATGACCGTCTTAAAATGATAGTTTTAAAACGACGGTCTCAAAATGACAGTCTAAAAAATAAGTCTTAAAATCACAGTCTCAAATGACGGTATAAAAATGAAAGTTTCAAAATGGCAGTCTCAATGTGACAGTCCCAAAATGACAGCCTTAAGATGACAGTCTTAAAATGATAGTCTCAAAATGACAGTCTCAAAATGACACTGTCTAAATGACAGTCTCAATATGATAGTCTCGAAATGACAGTCTCAAAATGACACTGTCTAAATGACAGTCTCAATATGATAGTCTCGAAATGACAGTCTCAAAATGACACTGTCTAAATGACAGTCTCAATATGATAGTCTCGAAATGACAGTCTCAAAATGACACTGTCTAAATGACAGTCTCAATATGATAGTCTCGAAATGACAGTCTCAAAATGACACTGTCTAAATGACAGTCTCAATATGATAGTCTCGAAATGACAGTCTCAAAATGACACTGTCTAAATGACAGTCTCAATATGATAGTCTCGAAATGACAGTCTCAAAATGACACTGTCTAAATGACAGTCTCAATATGATAGTCTCGAAATGACAGTCTCAAAATGACACTGTCTAAATGACAGTCTCAATATGATAGTCTCGAAATGACAGTCTCAAAATGACACTGTCTAAATGACAGTCTCAATATGATAGTCTCGAAATGACAGTCTCAAAATGACACTGTCTAAATGACAGTCTCAATATGATAGTCTCGAAATGACAGTCTCAAAATGACACTGTCTAAATGACAGTCTCAATATGATAGTCTCGAAATGACAGTCTCAAAATGACACTGTCTAAATGACAGTCTCAATATGATAGTCTCGAAATGACAGTCTCAAAATGACACTGTCTAAATGACAGTCTCAATATGATAGTCTCGAAATGACAGTCTCAAAATGACACTGTCTAAATGACAGTCTCAATATGATAGTCTCGAAATGACAGTCTCAAAATGACACTGTCTAAATGACAGTCTCAATATGATAGTCTCGAAATGACAGTCTCAAAATGACACTGTCTAAATGACAGTCTCAATATGATAGTCTCGAAATGACAGTCTCAAAATGACACTGTCTAAATGACAGTCTCAATATGATAGTCTCGAAATGACAGTCTCAAAATGACACTGTCTAAATGACAGTCTCAATATGATAGTCTCGAAATGACAGTCTCAAAATGACACTGTCTAAATGACAGTCTCAATATGATAGTCTCGAAATGACAGTCTCAAAATGACACTGTCTAAATGACAGTCTCAATATGATAGTCTCGAAATGACAGTCTCAAAATGACACTGTCTAAATGACAGTCTCAATATGATAGTCTCGAAATGACAGTCTCAAAATGACACTGTCTAAATGACAGTCTCAATATGATAGTCTCGAAATGACAGTCTCAAAATGACACTGTCTAAATGACAGTCTCAATATGATAGTCTCGAAATGACAGTCTCAAAATGACACTGTCTAAATGACAGTCTCAATATGATAGTCTCGAAATGACAGTCTCAAAATGACACTGTCTAAATGACAGTCTCAATATGATAGTCTCGAAATGACAGTCTCAAAATAAGTCTTAAAATCACAGTCTCAAATGACGGTATAAAAATGAAAGTTTCAAAATGGCAGTCTCAATGTGACAGTCCCAAAATGACAGCCTTAAGATGACAGTCTTAAAATGATAGTCTCAAAATGTCAGTCTTAAAATGATAGTTTCAAGACGTTGTTCTATATGACAGTCCCAAAGTGACAGTCTCAAAATAACAGTCTAAAATTAACTGTCTCAAAATGGACTGTCTTCATATAACTGTCTCAACTGACTGTCTCAAAATAACAGTCTCAAAATGACAGTCTCAATATGATAGTCTCGAAATGACAGTCTCAAAATAGCAGTCTCAAATGAGAGTCTTTGAATGACGGTCTCAAAGTGAAAGTCTTGAAATGACAGTCTCAAAATGACAGTTTTACAATGAAAAACTCATAATAATTATCTCCAAATGATTGTCTCAAAATGAGTGTCAAATTAACAGTCTTAAAATGATAGTCTCAAAATGATAGTCTCAAAATGACAGTCTCAAAATGACATTTTTTAAATAACAGTCTCAAACTGATGGTCTCAAAATGACAGTGTCAAAATGACAGTCTTAAAACCACAGTCTCAAAATGACTGTCCTAAAATGATAGTCTCGAAACGGCAATCTAAAAATGACAATCTAAAAAAATAGTCTCACGACGACAATCTTAAAACGACAGTCTCAAAATTATAGTGTCACAATGAGTCTCTTAAATGACTGTCTCAAAGTGACATTCTCAAAGTGACAATATTAAAATGGCAGTGTCCAAATGACATTTTCAAAATGACAATTGAAAATATACAGTCTTAAAATGAAAGTCCCAAAACAACAATCTCAATGTGACAGTCTCAAAATGATTGTCACACAATCATTGTCTCAAAATGACAATATCAAAATGACTATCTCAAAATGACTGTATCAAAAGGACAGTCTTGAAATGACAGTCTCAAAATAACAGTCTCACAATGATAGTGTCAAAATGACAGTCTCAAAATACTGTCTCAAAATGACAATGTCAAATGACTATCTCAGAATGATAGTCTCAAATGACAGCCTTATTATCATAGTCTCAAAATGAACATTTCAAAATGATAGTCTCAAAATGACAGTCTCAATATAAAAATCTAACTATGATGGTCTCAAATGATAGTCACAATACGACAGTCTCAAAAAAATAGTCTCAAAATGACATTATAAAAAAAACAGTCTCAAAATGATAGTCTCAATACAACTGTCTCAATTGACAGTCTCAAAATGACAATCTCAAAATGACGGTTTTAAAATGACAGTTTCAAAATGATAGTGTCAATATGACAACCAAAAAATGAAAGTCTCAAAATGACAGTCTCAAAATGATAGTCTGAAAATTACAGTCTCAAGATGATAGTCTCTAAATGATGTTTCAAATTGACAGTCTCAAAATGACAATGTCTAAATGACAGTCTCAAAAAATAAGTCTTAAAATCACAGTCTCAAATGACGGTATAAAAATGAAAGTTTCAAAATGGCAGTCTCAATGTGACAGTCCCAAAATGACAGCCTTAAGATGACAGTCTTAAAATGATAGTTTCAAGATGATAGTCTCTATATGTCCGTCCCTAAATGACGGTCTCAAAATAAAAGTCTCAAAATGAGAGTCTCAAAATGACAGTCTCAGAATAATAGTGTCAACATGACAGTCTCAATATGATAGTCTCAAAATGACAGAATTGAAACCACAACCTCAAAATCACAGTCCCAAAATGACGGTCTCAAAATGACAGTCTAAAAATGACAGTCTCAAAATGGTTGTCTCAAAATGACAGTGTTGGAATAACAGTCTTAAAATGATAGTATCAAAATGACAGTCTCAAAATGACTATCTTGAAATAAANTACAACTGTCTCAATTGACAGTCTCAAAATGACAATCTCAAAATGACGGTTTTAAAATGACAGTTTCAAAATGATAGTGTCAATATGACAACCAAAAAATGAAAGTCTCAAAATGACAGTCTCAAAATGATAGTCTGAAAATTACAGTCTCAAGATGATAGTCTCTAAATGATGTTTCAAATTGACAGTCTCAAAATGACAATGTCTAAATGACAGTCTCAATATGACAGGCTTAGAATGACAGTCTCAACGTGACGCTCTCAAAACGATAGTCTCAAAACGACTGTCTCAAAATGATGGTCTGAAAATGACTGTCTCAAAGTGATAGTCTCAAGATGACAGTCTCAAATTTATAGTCTCAAAATGACAGTCTAAAAATGACAGTCTCAAAATGGTTGTCTCAAAATGACAGTGTTGGAATAACAGTCTTAAAATGATAGTATCAAAATGACAGTCTCAAAATGACTATCTTGAAATAAAATTCTCAAGAGGACAGTCTAAAACGACATTTAAAAAAGGCTGGCCTCAAAATGACTATCTCAAAATGACTGTATCAAATGACTGCCTTAAAATGACGGTCTCAAAATGACGGTCTCAAAATGACAATATAAAAATGACAATCGCAAAATGACAGTCTCAAAATAATGGTCTCAAAATGACAGTCTCAAAACGGGAGTCTCAAAGTGACAGTCTCCAAATAACAGTCTTGAAATGACAAACTCAAAAAAACTTTCTCAAAATGATTGTCACAAAAAGAGAAAGATTCAAAATGACAGGTTCAAAATGACAATCTCAAGATGAGAGTCTCAACATGACAATCTAAAAATGACAGTCTCAAAATGATAGTTTCAAATTACACTCTCAAAATGATTGTCTCAAAATGACACTCTCAAAGTGACAGTATCAAAATGACTGTCTCAATATGACTGTCTCAAAATGAGAGTCTCAGAATAACTGGATCAAAGTGATAGTTTGAAAATGATAGTTTGAAAATGAAAGTCTCAATATGACAATCTCAATATCACAGTTTCAAAATGACACTCAATATGAAAGACCCAAAATGACACTCTCAAGATGACAGTCTTAATATGGCAGTCCCAA
Organism: Penium margaritaceum; assembly: GCA_023375785.1. Classification (NCBI taxonomy): domain Eukaryota; kingdom Viridiplantae; phylum Streptophyta; class Zygnematophyceae; order Desmidiales; family Peniaceae; genus Penium; species Penium margaritaceum. Next base: position 530,222 of record SZWC01000130.1, on the reverse strand, counting down.
AATGATAGTCTCAAAATGTCAGTCTTAAAATGATAGTTTCAAGACGTTGTTCTATATGACAGTCCCAAAGTGACAGTCTCAAAATAACAGTCTAAAATTAACTGTCTCAAAATGGA